>JASDQU010817431.1:40502-59708 GCA_032191745.1 Picea mariana
AAAGAGACTAAAAAGGCCTTTTAACATAAAGTATCAAATGAGAAAACCCTAACCCAAAAAGATGAAGTGCCAAAAGGTTTGTGGCCCGTGATGTGGTTAGTTGATACGTCAACTTCCCAGGGGCACAATTTTTGCATACAATCTTTGTTTGGGGTGCTCAATACACTGTCAGAAATGTCTAGCAAAGGAGTACACATACTTTTCAACCTAGCATCTGGCTTCGACAACATGTTAGGCACTGTCAAACCAAAAATTGTCGTTTAGGGCCTCAAAATGGCCTGAGAAGTTTGGGACTTGAAAAACTGTAGAAAAACTGCAAAGATGTGGAACAATTCTGAATTAATGGAACATGTGGATGGCCACCAGTATCCACCTGGATTGGTCCTCCCCCCTTAGGAAGCAATGGTTCCCATTGAGTCAAGTTCCTCCATCAGATGGGGAAAATTCTGTTCAAATTTGCTCTTGGTGAGCCACTTGCCTTGGTGAAGAAGCTGCTCTACTTTGATGACCCGATAGAGTTGGATGTTCTGCTGATGGATTCCCTTCATCTTTGTATACATGATCTGATTAACTATCGCATGTTCAATGAAATAAGGATTAATTTTTGTAGTAGCCAAGTGCTCGACCACGTCTGAAGTGTCCAGGAGAGGTGAAAAATATGGTTTAAGCAGTTCCACATTAGATACCGAGTGCAAGCCAAGGAAATGATGAATACTTAATTCAAAATCATTCTCACCCAAAGCCTTGGTGATGACTTAAAGATCGTATCGGAGTGTGCATAGCCTCCGATGGGGTCCTGTGAGGCACTCTTTCTGCAAATGAAACTGTACCTTATCTGCCCCTAAAATTTGTGTGATATCCAATTTTGATCGTTTAAATGATTGTACTTGGCATTGGTTTTCCACAAAATATCATGAACTTGTTGTTGGATGTGTTGGGTTCACTCAATAAATTTGGATGCTCGATTAACCTCGGTCTAAGCATGGGAAGACTCTTCCTGTGCAGCTATAATAGGAAGATCTACGTCAATTAGGGTTAATGGATGGAACCCCAAGCACACTTGAAAATGGATGTAGCCAATAGAGTTGTGGAGGGCTCTATTATAGCTATGTTGAACATAAAGAAGGCTCTCATCCCATGTGCATGGATGTTTGGAGTTGTATATCCTCAAGATATGGACAATCATCATGTTGACTACCTATGTTTGTCCATTAGTCTATGGGTGGATGGTAGTCGATTTGGTTAGTTTGGTGTCCATCATCGACCATAGGCTGGACCAAAAAGTACTCATGAACCTACTGTCTCAATGTTCCATATTTAGGAGTGGAACAAATTGATTAACAGACTGAATGCAATAAACACAAAGATATGAAGAATAACATAGATATCCAGTGAACAATATCTTCTCTTGAATAATGAAACATGCTAAAACTGTAAAACTCCAGAACTGAAAACACTTACTCGAATGGTGGTAGTTATCTCTAAGAAGAGATGTGGTTGCTACATGCATCTGTTTGAGTAGTATTAAAGAAGAGAGGTTTCATTGCGTTGTGAGTAAGAGGGGCAAGGTGGAAATCTAAACAATGTAAGGCCGTTTGTTTTTAAATGGAGGCCAAAAGCACCAGGGTTTCGATTGTCTTAGGGTCGAGGTTTGTATTGTGAATAGGTTGGAGGTTTGTACTATGGATAGGTTGAAGAGTGATGAGTTACTTTATACTCATTGTATTTCTTAGTTATGATAAAAGAAATTCATTTGTATAGTCATCTTGTATTATGTATTGGATATAATGTAAAGGAAGATTGTACTATCTAAGTGGCTTCTTATTCATTGATAATTTTCTAGGTGTGGAGTTAGTTCTTTCTATTCTTATTTTATTTGGGGAATTTGGTCCATAACATTTAGTTTCAGAGCATACAATCCTTGGGTTTGAATCCTTTAAATGAGTCATCTCGGTATTCAAGTTTCAGACAACATAATTTTTGGAAGCATGAAGAGACATAGTGAAATACATGTGGTAAAAATTTCAAGTTCTACTTCGCTATACTTTCAAGAATAAAAGATGTGGAAATTAGGGTTTTTGACTAGTCCCAAAACTAATCTCAAATATGTGTTCTTGGTAAAAAAAATCATATATAAATATAGAAAAGTCCAAATTGAGTGCGACTAGTTCCATTGGAAAGAAGTCAGATCATGATGTTTCAAGACCACATTTCAGAAACAGATTTGAAAAATTGGACATGTCGCAGATCGTACAAGATTTCTCTCATGAAAATACCAAAATCAACAAGTTTTGGGAAAGTTACCATAAGTTTATTTTGGCACATCATAAATTTTTCAAACCTATTGTACGTATTAGACTACTATAGGCCAAAATTTTAGACTTAGAGGTGGATGAATTTCAAAGTTACATTAGATGGAAGGTCAGCCAACAAACTAGGGTTTTTAAGGTATGTTGTAACGTCCCCCGGCCACCCACAGGCTGGGGAATGCCACTCTAGAAAAATCTCTCATGCTTTGATACCAGTTGGTAACATCCCCAGCCTTAAACAGGTCGGGCCATGCTACTCTAGGGAACGCTTTCGTTCTCTTACTGTGGAACATACAGTAACATACCCAGTATTCAACTGAGCTATGCCACATAAATTTTCTCTTCAAACTGCATGCCACTTAAACATATACATACAACACTCTTGTGGAAGCTTTACATATAAACATAAACAAACAATTACATTCTGTAATATACGATTTCATACTGAAATAACAGTAAACACAAATATGCAACATATACAGGGAAATACCCATAAACATATAGGCAATTATAATCACATATATGATAAACCGTAACATAAGCACGTAAATAACAATGCAACATATAATTTTATCATACAATTAGTACTTATCTTGGAAAGATTGTCACCAACTGTGTACAAACTGTCCACGAACCTCCCAACCTTAGACTACACTGTTCATCACTCTCAACAGTGAGTCACCCCCGAGCTGGGACTGAACTCCACCCAGGTAAAGGGGTTCCTAACCAGGCTAGGGTTCATAGACAACAGGAAAGACTGTGTCTCAGGTGCTCGCTCAAATAAAATCCTACAACCTCTCATTCCCCACATGTCTATCCCACCCAAGGAAGTGTGCCCCTTCTCTGCTCAACAGTCCCTCGGCTGCCCCACTTCCCTTCTAGGGCTTCAACAACAGGACGGACAGGAAGTCTCAGAGCACTGTAGCTACAGTTTAGCACCTTCGGGAATCAATCCTCAACAATTCTCTCACTAGGAGAATTGCTCACGGGCCTAACAACCCGCCTCTTCAATTTCCCACAGGCTTGACAACCCGCTTCTTCAATCCCACTCCCAAGATAACTAGATACACCAACCAGAGAAGGTTATGGAAACAGGCTCAGATACAGTGAAATGAATGTCTGAAGGATAATAGACTGCGTGAGTGAAATGGTCATGGAATCATTGACTGGATAACTAAGTGATGGAAGGAATCATCGTGAAAATTGATCGTGAAGTATGATAGTAAGAATGATGGTCAAGTTGTTGGTAAGAATCCCCATGAAAAGGTGACCAAATGACCTAAGTCCCCACGATATGAATGCATGTACCCCACTTGACACTTGTCATGTTGGAAGCTACTTTGGTCCACTTGTCCCCAACTTTAGAACTTAGGATAAAATAATTATCCATACTTTATGCTTTTAGGAAATATTAATATAATATTCCTTTTTTTTTTGCTTAAGCTCTCTAGCTTAGCCCTTTCCCTTGACTTTTGGCCCTCCCTTTCCCTAACTGGTGAATTTTAGTCCCCCATCTCTTTTATCGTGGTCGGTCTGGACGCAGTGATGTATTTTATATTAATCATGAGACATATACAAAATAGGCGCATTAGCCTCTAACATCTAGGTGCTCTAGCCTAATTCCAAAACATAATCATTCTAGCTTATAAAAATTGGCTCACCAGCCTATAGCACATATCATATACACAAGGTTTGTTGGCCTCCATACTGCACGCACTTTAGTTACTGCGCGTGGTATCCGAGAATGTGCATGCTACATCATTTTACTGCGCAGTTCATGCGTGCACTATGTCATGGAAGGTGCATTACAAAATGATGTCAAAACAACTCACCAGCTTAAGTACACTTACATTACATTTACAATTGGGTTCAGCAGAGGGATATTACAATCCCCTCCCCTTATTTATGCATTGTCCTCAGTGCATCATACACCCATATACAACAGAGTTTTCAAAAATCTTCAAAAAGATGCAGGTATTCTGTCTGCATTGCATCCTCATGTTCCCAAGTAGCGTCCTCAGGACTGTACCAGGTCCATTGGACCTTTACAAGCCCTATGAATTGGTTCCAGAGCTATTGGACTTTCTGGTCCAAAAAGCGCACCGGATGCACTTGAAAAGCGCCTTCTTGCTCCACCTGAATCACATTCCAATCAATAACATGATTAGCATCAGGTATATATTTCTTTAGCAATGATACATGGAAGACATTATGAACAGACATAGATGCAGGCAATGCAATCATATAAGCAACTGGACCAATCCTCTCTAGGATTTCAAATGGCCCACAAAATCTGGCTTCCAACTTGGCACAGCTTCCCAGCTTCAGGGAACTCCTGTTAGCTTTCACTTTCAGGAAAACATGATCACCCACTTTGAATTATCTATGGGTTTTGTTCTTATCAACATAAATTTTCTATCTATCTTGGGCAACTTTTAAATTCTTCTTAATTTTTATCATTTGGTCCTCCATCTCCTTGAGCAACTCTAGCCCAACTATTGTCCTATCAGCTGGATGATCCCAACTCACTGGAGTATTGCACTTTCTGTCGTAAAGTGCTTCAAATGGGCTCATCTTCAACGATGCCTGATACCCATTGTTGTAAGCGAATTCTACCAAGTGTAGGTAGTCTTCCCATTTTGATGGTTTGTCCATCACATACATTCTCAGTATATCTCCTATCACTCTGTTCACCCTCTTTGTCTGTCCATCAGACTCAGTATGATAAGTTGTACTAAAGTTCAAATTCGTTCTGAATCCTTTGAACAATCCTTTCCAGAAATTCGAGGTGAATTTTGGGTCTCTGTCGGACACAATTGTTTTAGGAATTTCGTGCAATCGTGCCACTTCCTTCATGAAAATATCAGCAACATCTGCTGCCTTGTGAGTATTTTTCAGTGGAATAAAATGGGCAGCTTCCATAAGCTTGTCCACCACCACCATGATCGAATCATGCAGCTTGCATGTTCTGGGAAATCCCGTAATAAAATCCATTGTCACCACTTCCCACTTCCATTCAGGAATGGGTAAAGGTTGCAGCAACCCTGCTGGGTGCCTATTCTCAGCTTTAACTTTCTGGCATTCCATACATCTAGCAATGTATTCAATGATCTCTCTCTTCATACCTGGCCAAAAGTAATGCCTCTTGATCGCTGCCACGGTTTTCTGATATCTAGGGTGCCCTGCATAAAGAACATTATGCATCTCATGCAAAATCGTACGTTTCAAGTCTTAGACATTTGGAACAAAAATTGTGTTCTTGTATAGCATTATTCCATATATTCCCAAATTATAATTATCCACCTTTTGTGGCATCTTACCCTTTTGTAGCATTGCTACCAATTCTCTGTATTGCAGATCTGCATTTGCATCCTCCAGAATTTTTCTTTTAATATCAATCTAATACATGCTAATGGTTGTAGCATGTAGTTCATGCACCCTCCTGTTGAGTTCATCGGCCACTTTATTCGCTTTCCCCTTGATATGATTTATATCAAAGTCATATTCGCTTAGAAATTCTAACCATCTGCTTTGCCTAGCATTTATATCTGGCTGATCAAATAAATATTTCAGACCATTGTGGTTTGTTCTTAGCTCAAACCTCTTCCCCATGAGGTAGTGTCTCCATTTCCTCAAGGCATGCACTATGGCTTCCAACTCCAAATCATGAGTGGCATAGTTTCTTTCATGATTCTTCAACTTCCTTGATTCATAACATATGACAAACCCATTTTGACTGAGGATTCCACCAAGTCCTTCATTTGGGTCTATAATCCTTAATATTGGAGAACTTGTCAATAATTGTTTCAAGTGTTGGAAACTCTTCTCGCAATCCAATGTCCACTGAAACTTCACTCCCTTTCTTTGCAAGGAAGTGATTGGGTGTGAAATCTTTGAGAATCCTTCAATAAATCTTTTGTAGTATACTGCAAGACCCATGAATGATCTCACCTTTGTCACATTCTTCGGTGCTGACCATTCTCTAATGGCCTCTATCTTCTCAAGATCCACTGTTATCCCATCCTTTGAAATGATATGCCCCAAATAATGAATTTGTTTCTGATAAAATGAGCACTTGCTCAATTTGGCATACAATTGATGCTCCCTTAATACTTGCAATACCATCCTCAAATGATGTTCATGCTATTCCTCTAACTTAGAATATATAATAATTTCATCCAAAAAGACAATGACAAACTTGTCCAAATATTTTCAGAAAACACCATTCATTAAGCACATGAAAACAACTGGTGCATTTGAAAACCCAAATGGCACCACTGTGAAATCATAATGACCATACCTTGTCCTGAAGGTGGTCTTGCTGATATCTTCTTCTTTAATCCTTACCTGATGGTATCCTGATCTGATATATATCTTTGAAAATGTATTTGCATCCTTCAATTGATCAAATAGATCATCAATCCTTGGCAAAGGATACTTGTTCTTAACAATCACTTTATTCAACTGTCTGAAGTCAATGCACAATCTTAGTGTTCCATCTTTCTTTCTCAAAAATAAGACTGGGGTACCCCAAGGTGACACACTTGGGCATATATACCCCTTCTTTAGAAGTTCTTCAAGCTGCATTTGCAACTCCTTCAACTCTGGTGTACTCATTCTGTAAGGAGTCTTTGATATTGGCACTACTCCAGGCATTAAATTTATAGAGAAATCAATGTCTCTCCTTGGGGGTAGTCTTGGTACCTCCTTGAACACATCTTCAAAATCTTCCAGGACTGCATAGTCCTCCAAATTTGGCACCTTATCTCTAGGTGTCTCTGCCAAATGAGCTACAATTATTTGACACCCTTTTCTGTAACATTTCTTCAGCTACAATGCTGAAATTTCTCTAATGGTTACTGCCCTGGGAATTCCCTGTACTTTCCTTAGTTTCCCTTCCTCATCCATGAAATTAAATGCTTTGTTGTGACAGTCTAAGAGAGTATGATGTTAGTCCAACCAATCCATCCCAATTAGAGAGTCATAGGAACCTAAATACAAGATGTTTAAATATGCCTTGGTGTTCAGTCCATTCATGTCTATGAGGCATGACTTAACCATCTCATTAACTTTTCTTCTAGCTCCTGTAGCCAGTTGCACCAACCAGGATTTCCCATGCTTGCTTCTTGGCAATTGCAAACTTTCCACCATCTTAGGGTCTATATGACTATGACTAGCTCATGAATCAATTAAAATAACAATGGTTTGGTTGTTGATCATACCTTCCACTTCAATCATGTGGGACTGATACTCTGCTTGCTTGTTGTCTAGGGCTGCATAAATCCTTGGTACATATATGTCCATGTCCTCCACTGTTTCATCTTGTTGTACATTGTGAACAACCCTACCTTTTTCACCTCTGTGAGGACAATCTCTAAACCTATGATCTCCTTTACAACCCCAACATTGAATAGGTGGCTTCCTTGGCCTTTGACTCCCCGTGTCAATCATTCTGGGTTCTTTAGGCCTTTTTTGTCCTTGTGGATTATTTCTGAAGAATGGTGGCTTAGATCCCTTCTTCCTCTGATCCATCTTGAATTTCTTATTGTCTTCCCAAGCATTTTGGAAAGATGGCCTTGCTTTCTGCTGATCATATAGGCATTTATCTCGCCTTATGGTCTCTTCCAATGTCTTGGGATCATCATATTGTATTTTGTCACTGATGAGTGATGGAAATCCACTCAAATACCTTTGAATTTTGATTATCTCATCCTTGATGAAAGAGACATACTTCAGGAGTTCTAGAAACCTTCTCTCATATTCATCTATGGTCATACTTCCAAGCTTGAGTTCAAAGAAATCTTTCATTTTCTTGTCATAGTATCTCTTAGTCAAGTATTTCTTCTCAAAATACTTCCTGAATTCCCTCCAAGTAACACTTTTCTCTTTAATGTGTTGCACCTACACAAACTGATCCCACCACATGGAGGCCTTTCCTTTGAGTTGATAGATAGCAATTCTACCTTCTGCATGAGAAGAATAATTATGCAATCGAAAATATTTTCTCATGCCCAACAACCATGTTTCTGCATCTTCATCCTTTTTGTGCTCTCCATCAAATGTAAGAGGTTTGATTTTGTTCATTTCTCCTCATAGTTCATCTACCCCAGACCTCTTATACCTTCTGATAGGGGATGGACTTGAGTTGTTGTTTGTTCTCTTATTGGAATGCCTTGGGGAGTGATGGTGATGTCTGCTAATACTTCTTTCTTTTCTTTCCTCATCCGAAGGATTGTGACTTTCAGATTTGCTTAAGCCACTCTCATTAATCAATTTCTTTTCTATTTTGTTCAAGCCCTCCAATAACTTCATGTTGAAGTCATCCTGCTACTCTTTGGCTCTCATAAGCCTTTCATTATCATCTTTATGGTTTTGGACATCCTTCTGCAAATTCTTAATGGTCTCTGCCATAATCATGTTTTCATTCCTTTCTTCTCCATGTCCATTGGAGTTTGTTCCTTCAATGCCCAAATGGACATCCACCCCTCTGCTCTCATCTTGCTGACTATAATTCCCCTGTGCTTCTTCCATTCCTATGGACTCTTCACTGGTCTGATCTGATCTAGTTGTTGTTAATTTTGCAAAACGTGCAACCATCGAAACTTATCAGGCTAACAATTCAACAACTCATGAAAAATATGAACCATTTTGGTTCAATATATACATCAGAATTATCTCTCCTAATTTCCTGGTGTTATCACCATGACAATTCTAGATAATACCCAAGTCTTGAAAACATATATGCGCAGTGCATTCAGAGATACAGTTGGGAAAGAAGGTGGTTTGTTGAAACCACTTTCACCAAGACGCGGTATCACGTGTTTCAATATGTCAAATCCACCACTCGTGGAGCGGGCGATGGCTAGTCAGATCACCCTGTTTCACTCGTTTGGTACTTTGCAGCCATGTGACGTCCGTTGAACGCCACCATGTAATGAACTCAAAAGTTAATCATTTGAAATGGATTAGCTGAGCATGGCAACCCAATGCTCTTGTGCGTAGTCCATCTGCGCTTCATAATTGGAATTCTATAACTACCAATCCTCAAGTATGAAGGTATCTGCTTATCCATAAACGAAGCAATCTCCAAATTGCTCGACTTTCTGCTCTCTGTAAAATCATTTTGGTATCCACAAACTAAGATACATGGATAAGGCTAAATACAATGAGCTTGATTATTCGAACAACATGCTAGACTTTCCTGCTAATAAGGAGGAAAGGGTGCTTGCGCACATTCTAGTGACTAAATTCCACACAAAGTCGGCTATAGACTCGTAGTTGGAAGTCAGACTGAATCCCACTATGAAGGATTTAGTCATCAAAATGTCAGCTGCTAAGAAGAAAAGGAGAAAGCGGCAGAAGGAGGAATCCATGGCTGAAATGACCGAAAGTGTTGGAGAGAATCAACCGGTCTGGTTAGATTCATTAAAGGAGGAGATCACTAAGCTGAAGTGAGTCTTCAACTAAAATTAAGTATGTTTTAGCGAATTTTGAACAGTTGGTAGCAGAGGTAAGGAGCACCAGAGATGATAGGCCTGTTCTTAAACGACCCTTTTACAATAGGATAATTGTTATCATTCCCTTTTTGTAATTTTGGGATTAATACGATTATATAAATACAGAAGTGGATTTTGGACTGTTTATTACAAAATTTTATCTGGTGGTGTTATGAGTCTTGTTTTCTTTTATAGTATGCTTTTCTTGTAAGCTTATATTTCACTTCCATCTATCTGAATTGGAGGAATATAAAACTCGGAATTCTTTTTAATTAATGCTCTGATGTGGTTATGTGTTTCTTTTTCCTCTAATATTATGCAAATTAAACTCAGACTCATCACCTTCCAAACGACTTCGCGCGCACTAAACTTCAAACTGTACATCCATATTTATCATTCATAGCTACATAACAAGGTAAAACACGTTTTTGTGCACCTATATCCACTATGCATTTCTCCCTATGCATTGCACCATGTCAAAGTTCAATATGTTCCATCACGCACAATAATCTGCGCGCACCATTGAATACACTGTCCCGAGACAACTTATACTCATACTATGCGCGTACCAACAAAACTCCCTTGTGTTATGCAATACTTGCGCACCCCATGTGCACATTACTATGTGCGTGCTCACCATGCAAGGCTAAATTCAGCGCGTGCATCTGCACACAATATTCTTTCGCACGGTGCCACAATTTACCCCGCACATGTGCACGCCAACGTTTTCCGCGTGGTGCCAAAATTTACCGCGCATGCCTGCATGCCAATATTTTCCATGGACGTTCTGTGACTTGAAATTTGGTCACTTTGAAATTAATCTTCTGTGAATATTCACTTCACTTGAACCTTTCCGGCCCATCCAAGCTCAATGTTGAAACTGAATCTCTGATACCAATTTGTAACGTCCCCCGGCCACCCACAGGCTGGGGAATGCCACTCCAAAGCAGTCTCTCATGCTCTGATACCAGTTGGTAACATCCCAGCCTTAAATAGGTCAGGCCATGCTACTCTAGGGAATGCTTTCATTCTCTTATTGCAGAACATACAATAACATACCTAGTATTCAACTGAGCTATGCCACATAAATTTTCTCTTCAAACTGCATGCAACTTAAACATATACATACAACACTCTTGTGGAAGATTTACATATACAATTGCATTCTATAATATACGATTTCATACCAAAATAACAGTAAACACAAATATGCAGCATATACAGGGAAATACCCATAAACATACAGGCAATTATAATCACATATATGATAAACCATAACATAAGCACGTAAATAACAATGCAGGATATAATTTTATCATATGATTGGTACTTATCTTGGAAATATTGCCACCAACTGCGTACAGACCGTCCACGAACCTCCCAACCTTAGACTACATTGTTCATCACTCTCAACAGTGAGTCACCCCCGAGATGGGACTGAACTCCACCTGGGTAAAGGAGTTCCTAACCAGGCTAGGGTTCATAGACAACAGGAAAGACTCTGTCTCAAGTGCTCGCTCAACTAATAGCCTACAGCCTCTCATTCCCCACATGCTTGTCCCACCCAAGGAAGTGTGCCCCTTCTCTACTCATTAGTCCCTCCCTCGGCTGCCCCACTTCCCTTCCAGAGCTTCAGCAACAAGCCAGACAGGAAGTCTCAGAGCATTGTAGCTGTAGTTTAGCACCTTCAGGAATCAATCCCCAACAATTCTCTCGCTCGGAGAATTTCTCACGGGCCTGACAACCCGCCTCTTCAATTTCCCATGGGCCTGACAACCCGCTTCTTCAATCCCTCTCCCAAGATAACCAGGTACACCAACCGGAGAAGGTTATGGAAACAAGCTCAGATACAGTGAAATGAATGTCTAAAGGATAACTGGCTGCGTGAGTGAAATGGTCATGGAATCATTGACTAGATAACTGAGTGATGGAAGGAATCATCATGAAAATTGATCGTGAAGTATGATNCATACTTTATGCTTTTAGGAAATATTAATATAATATTCCTTTTTTTTTTTGCTTAAGCTCTCTACTTAGCCCTTTCCCTCGACTTTTGGCCCTCCCTTTCCCTAACTGGTGAATTTCAGTCCCCCATCTCTTTTATCCTGGTTGATCTACGTGCAACAATGTATTTTATATTAATCATGAGACATATACAAAACAAGTGCACTAGCCTCTAACATATAGGCGCTCTGGCCTAATTCCAAAACATAAGCATTCCAACTTATAAAAATTGGCTCACCAGCCTATAGCACATATCATATACACAAGGTTTGCTGACCTCCATACTATGCACACTTTAGTTACTGCGCACGGTATCCGGGAATGTGCACGCTACATCATTTTACTGCGCAGTTCATGCGCGCACTATGTCGTGGAAGGTGCATTACAAAATGATGTCAAAACATCTCACCATCTTAAGTACACTTACATTACATTTACAATTGGGTTCGGCCGACAGATATTACATATGTTCACTTGAAACTTGCACAAATTTTTACTAGAAGATTTGTTTGAGAAGAGTCAAAAGGCATTGTAGATAGAAAATATAGGAGAAAACTAATAAATATCATTGGACTGACATGGCAAGATGTGGTGTAAAAATTCTATACTTTTTGAGTGATATTATATTGGGAAAAACATGAACATGGAGATATAACAAGGAAATACCCAGAGATATTGCAAGGAACACAATAATACAATAAAAATAATATTCTATTAATGATTGTCTAGAATACAAAAAACTGTAAAATGCAAAGCACACAAGGTAGCTAGAATGGTGGTATCTTATCTCTGAAGAGAGATGTTTTGGCTACGCTTATTAACAAGAAGTTGATTACAAAGAGACTAAAAAGTCCTTTTAACATAAAGTATGAAATGATAAAACCATAACCCCAGAAGATGAAGCGCCAAAATGTTTGTGGGCCCTGGTGTGGTTAGTTGATACGTCAATTTCCCGAGGGTGCAACTTTTGCATACGATCTTCATTTGGGGTGCTCAATACACTGATAGAAAGGTCTAGCTAAGGAGTACAAATATTGTTCAGCCTAGAATTTGGCTTCAACAACATGCTAGACATTGTCAAGCTCAAAAAGACGTCGTTTAGGGCCTCAAAACAACCCTGGAAGTTTGGGACCTGAAAAACTGTAGAAAAACTGCCAAGATGTGGAACCATTCTGAATTAATGAAATAGGTGGGTGGCCACCAATATCCACCTACATCATTCCTCCCCCCTTAGGATTAAATGGTCCCCATTGCATCAATTTCCTCCATCGAATGGGGAAACTTCTGTTGAACTTAGCTCTTGGTGATCCACTTGACTTGGTGAAGAAGTTGCTCTGCTTTGACGACCTAATAGAGTTGGATGTTCTGCTGGCAGGTTCCCTTCATCTTGGTGTCCATGATCTAATCAAATATCTCTTATTCAATGTAGTCAGGATTAAGTTTTTTAGGGGCCAAGTGCTTGATCGTGTCTGAAGTGTCCAAGAGAGGTGGAAAATATGGTCGAAGAAGTTTCACATTAAATACTGGGTGTAAGCCAAGGAAAGGAGGAATAATTAATTAAAAACATTCTCACCCACAACCTTGGTGATGGTGTAAGGATCATATTGGAGTGGGTGTACCTTTCGATGGGGTCATGTGAGACACTCTTTCTATAAATTCAACCATAGCTTATCTTCCACCTGAAACTTGTGTGGTATTTGATGTTGATCGTGGAAATGCTTGTACTTGGCATTGTTTGTCTGCAAAACATCATGAACTTGTTGTTGGATGTGTTGGATTCGCTCAACAAATTTGGTTGCTCAATCAACCTCAGTCTGAGCATGGGAGGAATCTTCTTGTGCAACTACAATGGGCATAGCTACGTGAATTAGGGCCAATGGATGGAACCCCAAGCACACCTGAAAATAGATATCATCAATAGAGTTGTGGAGGGATTTATTATAGCTATGTTGAAAATAAGGAAGGCTATCATCCCATGTGCATGGATGTTTGTAGTTGTACATCCTTGGGATATGCACAATCATCATGTTGACTACCTCTGCTTGTCCATCACTCTATGGGTAGAAGGCAGTCAATTTGGTCAGCTTGGTGTCCATCATCGACCATAGGCTATACCAAAACGTACTCATGAACCTACTGTCTCAATCTGAAATAATGGCCTATGGGAGTCCAAAATGAACCCAAACACATTCAACGAATAGCTTGGCAGTGGCCTCGACTGTGATGCTCTTCTTGCAGGGTGCCAAAACTACCATCCTAGAGAATCTATCAACAACCATGAAGACACAGTTATTCCCATGCTTGGTTGAAGGTAGACCGAACATGTAATCCATCCAAGCCCTATCTCGAGTAGGCAGAGGGGTGTACAACCCCTGTTTCTTTATGGTAGGATTGGAAATGGTGCATGCAATGCATGATATAATGTACTTGCGGACATCTTCTCGAATATTTGGCCAATAAAAATGATTTATTAGTTACGCCACCATTTTTTCCACAACAAAGCGTCTTACTGCTTGACTTTAATGAGCTTCCCAAATCATCTTTGACATTAGTGTAAAGGAACACATAGATGGATTATATGGAATAGTAGTCCATCTTGGATATGAAAGTCTAGAACTTGTTTTCCTACGCTCAATGTATGATATGTGGCAGCAACGTCAGAGTCACTATTGTATAATTGTGGTCACCCAAACGTCTCATTGCCATAAGAGTTAAGAATTGTGGTTAGTGCCACAACCTTGGGTCAGCTGAGGAATCTTGCAACATGGTTGGTGATGCCCTTCTTGTACATAATGTTCAAGTGGAATTGTTACAGGTATGTAGAAAACTTCTGATGGTGGTTATTCTGTAACTTTTCTTATGTCTGCATGAATTATAGAGGCATATGATCAATGTGGATGATCGTTTCCTTCCCCAAAATGTAATGCTTCCACTGTTGGCATGCTTGCACAATGAAGTACATCTATTTGTTGTAGGTGGGGTATCTATGAACAACATCAGATAGGTTTTCACTGTGATATACCATCGGATTCCCATGTTGAGTGAGAACTACACCGATAGCATAATCTGAAGCATCTATCTTAATCTCAAATGGCTATTTCAATTCTGGAAGAATAAGGACTGGTGCTGAGTAGAGGTGGATTTTCAAATCCTTGAATGATTTATGTTGGGACGCATTCCAAACAAACTTGTCCTTCTCTCCACCCCTGGTCACCTAGCTTAGGGCCCAAGAAATATGAGAGAACCCCAAAAAAAACATGTGGTAGAAGCTAGCGAGGCCCAAGAAGCTGTGGAGCTCGGTCAATGTCTTCGCGACCAACCAATCATGGATGAATTGGATCTTGGATGGATCCACATGCACACCTTTCTCATCCATGATGTATCCCAAATATTGGATTATATGCATGCCGAAGGCACACTTCTCAAAATTGGCATATAACTTGTGTTATTGCAGGGTTCCCAAGACCTATTGAATGTGCTCTAAATGTTCCTTCCAGGTTTTTCTAAATATGAGGATGTCATGCATGCATACAACCACAAACGAGTTTGTGAATGGCCACAATATATTATCCATAATCCACATGAATGTGGACAAGGAATTAGTTAAGTCGAAAGGCATGACCAACCACTCGAATATACCTTCTTCAAACTTGAAGGTTGTCTTCCATACATCGATTTTCTTAATCGACACCTGGTGGTAGGCTGACTTTAGATCAATCTTACTGAAAATTTTATCTCCCTTGAGTTGATCAAGAATATCGTCAATCTAGGGGATTGGGTACCAATTCTTGACTGTGATCTTATTCAAGGCTCTGTAATCAATACAAAGTTTCCATGTCCCATCCTTCTTCTATACTAGAAAAATTGGGATCCCATAAGGTGAGGAGCTTGGTCTAATGTGGCCCTTCAAAATTAGCTCTTGGATATGGCATTTGATTTATCCATTTTCTATAACAAAATGCTTATATCTAGGTCCATTAGGAAGAAGAACACCAAGTGTCAAATCAATTGAGTGATTTACTTGATATTGCAAAGGCACCCCATTAGTCAAGGTAAAGATGTCTTTGTGCTCTTATACTATCTTGTCCACCTGTTGTTTTTGTGTAGAGAGACCCTGAGCAAAGGTTTTGGAAGCTGTAGTGACCTTCCGTTCACCTTCCGACTAGACCATAAAGAGGACAAATCTCCCGATCTGAGAGACCACCTTTCTACACTTCTTCACAGCGATCAAAGAGACCACAGTAGTTGGGAATTCCTCTGGTACCATGTAGAGTTTACCTCCCAAAGTAATAATGACACTACAGGGCCTAAATTCATAAAAAACATGACACTTCCACATATGTGGTTGTCTTGATAAAACATCATAAACTTCAAGAGGGAAACACCACACAATACTTCATCTTTGAAAGGTTTTATGCCATATTACAAGTGTCATTGTTGGTTGACACAAATGCATAATCCTTGACTGAGCCAACCGATGGTGTATGGCTGAGGATGTGACATCAATGTTAGGTTCAACTTCTTGATGAACTTCGTTAATATTAGGCTCTTCTATATTCCACTGTCAACAATGAAATGGAGTGGAAGAAGCACTTCCCCTCTTCATATTCCTCTGGTTCCTTTGGCTGGAATTTTGTGGTAGCAATGGTGACACTAGGTTCTGCGTCAATGATCTATTTTCCCTTATCTAGTTTTGAATAAGAGTCCAAGTCAGAATCTAACCCCAAGGATTTCATCTCAGCCAACAATAATTGTTTTGAGCGGCATTCATTGGTATTGTTCAAAGGGATTTTGTGGAACTCGTACCACTTGTCAGTGTCCTTCTTCGACTTCCCATTACCCTTATTTGCTAGTGACTTGGACTAGTTGTCCTGGGGTTGGCCATACTTGCTCTGTCCTTTTCCCTAGGAGTTAGGGCCACCTTTGTTGGGCTATTGTTGTCATGGGTTTGTAGAACTGAAATCACGCTTATTATTTTTCTTGAGCTTTTTCTTGATTTTGAAAGCATATCGGTAAGCAGCGCCCAGTGAGGAGATGTCTAGGAACTCCATATATATTTGGATGTGCCTATGTAGGCCACTATGGTACTTCAGAACCATGTGTCACTCGGAGTATTTAATACCCATATTTTTTCACAAGGTACGTAATATGTTGGGGTACTCTGACACTGTCTAGTCTCTCTCATGACACAGAGTTGTCCATCTCGTGTACTGGTCATCATAGTTTCCAATAGGGTAGTATTTCTCCTTGAGGGCATCAAAAGAATATACCTAAGTGGGTCCTAGTCCAAACATTATAGACTCATATTCAACATGTTTCTCACAGTAAGTCTCCCACCAATATCTAACATGGGGGAGGGCCTTAAGGAGCATGAAGGTGATTTTTTCACTGTTGGAAAATTTTGGACATAGAAATTACCCTCTAGCAGAATTAAACCATTTTTCTAAAGTTTCGACGTCTATCTAGCCTTCAAATAAAAGAATATCAAAGTTCACTTGTACCTTAAAGGGCATCGCACCTCCAAAGTGACTGTTGGTTGAAGGTTCCTTTGTTACTATTGGCAACCGTCAAAGGATCTGGGTGAAATTATCCATTATCTTGTTCCTCATCCACGTGAGGGATTCCTCGAGCAAAAATTTGATAGGATCTCCTCCTATGTCATCTCTCTTTTATTTTTCCATGGGAGGCTTCTTGGGATGTCGAGGGCGTTCTTCCCCAAGCTCAACTGGTTCGAGACCTAACTCTCGGTATCCTGACTGTTAAGCCGTAAATAGTGGCACATTACCCCTTAATTGGGGCATATTACATGAGTAATGTTATTTTATTTATGTCTTCTTGGGTCCATTAGTTGTAATTGTACCTCCTAGTATCCTATATATACCGAGACCTTTTCATTTGGAATCATCTTGTATTTGGAAATGTATGTGGTGTATAAGGAGGTTTCCCCCTTGAAGAGGATTATTATCTGAAATTATATCTTTTTCAAGGCATTGAGTACTTATTCTAAGGTTTTTTTAGGCTATTTTGATATTTGGTTCTTAACATTTGGTATCAGAGCTCAAGGTCTTGGGGTTTCGCTGCTACATTTGAGACACCTTGGAATTTTGAATATAACTTTTTTTTATGCGGTGTTGCAGAAGGAACCCCTTGGAGTATATTTATTAGATAGATCAAGGTATGTGGGGTTCAAATTTCTGCTTATGAGGCTTTATAATGTTGTAGATATAGCTTGTGTAAGATAAGGTTCTGGAATCATCTTGAATTTAGTCATTGAGGAATTTTCACTATAATATTTTTTATGTAACATTTCAGACCTTGAAATCTAGAAGATATTCACAGAAATTATCAAGGTAGCTATGATAAAAATTTCATCTTCTGGATCATCCTACTTTTGTAGATACACCTTGTGCAAGATAGGGTATCTGAATAGTCATATCAACTAGTCTCAAACATGTCTTCCGAGTAAAATAGTGATATCTTCTTTAGTGAGTATCCAAATTAAGTGAGACCAGTTGCATTGGATAGTTGAAAGTTTGTAGTATTTTTGGTACAAGTTTCAAAATCAAATATACGATATTGTGATCTTGGCACTCTTTACAAGTACGCTCTCCTGGAAGGGACAAAAATCAGCAAGGTGTGAGGAAGTTACAATAACTTCCACTTGGCACATCCAATTTTTATCTGACATGTGGCATTGCAAAGAAGACGTATCAAAGAACTAAAAAAAAAAAAATTCACACCCAGAAGGGATGAAATTTTGGAGATACAACAGAAGAAAGATCTTCTAGAAGAACCACCTCAAAATCAAGGTTTAAAAATGATACTTGGCCAACATGCCACCAAAAAAGGGAACTTCTACACCAATTAAGCCTCTAGACAGTCTTACTTGGACTCTTGATGAAGGTGAAGAAATTCACAGGGACATAAATGATTTACAAAAGAAGACAATAACAAAAGATGAACTACAAGGGATGATGGATTCAACTGAAGCTAAATTGGAGGCAATAAATACTAAGATAGATGGTTTAAAAAGGGAGATCATGGAAGGATTGAAACATTTCCTAATAGAGAGGACACATGAAAGTGAAAATGGATCCCATGAAGTTCATGATGAGGACACAAGGAACATGAATCAAGAATGGAGAAACTCCAACTTTGGGTTGAGGACCAACCACTTTCCTAAGATCGATATGAGGAAGTTTGATGGCAAGGATCCAATCACATGGATACTTCAGATGGAGCAATTCTTTGATCTACATGGTGTGCCACAAACACAAAATGCAAAAATTGCTTCTTTATATTTAGAACCCATTCAATTTTTGTGGTATCGATGGCTTTGTTCTCGCAAATCAATCGTCACTTGGACAATTTTCACGGAAGAAATGATAGCACACTAT
>JASDQU010817432.1:35999-55616 GCA_032191745.1 Picea mariana
AAAAAAGATACAATGGAAAATACACGCATTACACAAAGATTTTTCCCCTGGAAACCCAAACCGGGAAAATCAACATATTCTATATTCATCATCCCATACATTGTTTACAATACAATATACATATAGGATCGATCATGTAGCATCTAAAACCATAATCCAATAACCCAGATTAGTCAACAACCCTAATTACTTAACTGGAAATAGAAAACCATCAGTGAAAACCATGTGCCCAAAAATAAACGCAAAAAACCACAAAAAAATAATTTTTGGGGGCGCTCTGCCCCCCCTCTAACCCCCATTAGTTCCAACCATGCAAAGAATATAACACATACCCAACATTGTCCAGCATAAGAAGGAAGTCCATCTCAGATCGAAAACTGCGTCGAACCCATGACCTTGTGTGCGTCATTGAGAATTGAAGCAAGAATCAAGACTTGTTCGAGAGCAATTGTAATAAGTGGATGAAGTCAGAGCAATAGTCAGAGTAGTGGGAGAAGCACAACAAACCAGAGTCGTTCAACATCACTAAGGGTAAGTACAATACCTAGTGCAATGGCACGAATATATCTTATATTGAGAATGTTTGAGTTTCAGGGAATGGGGTTGGAGGACCCTGAGCAACACTTGTTTGTATGTGACACAATATCGACCGTGAAGAATGTCCAAGACAAGGCGACGAAGATCGCGTTGTTGGCCACAACGTTCAGAAGTTGTGCACTACTATGGTATATGAATTTTCAGACAACTACACCGGCCAGACAATCAAGAACTTTAGCAGAGATCGGACAAGCATTGTTAAAGGAATTCAGAAATCTGAAATCTAAATCTCAATATATCACTGAACTAAAGGAAATTAAGCAAGTGTAGAATGAGATAGTGTGGGATTATGAACGAATATTTAAAGATGTGATGGGTCCATTAACCTTTCTAATTCCTGATAAGTAACATCGAGAGTGGTTTATAACATGCCTATTGCCACACATTTGTTGTTCGTTAACACATCAGAAGGTCACGTCGCAGCCAAAAGCATTAGAAATCACAATGAAATTAGAAGCATCTCCTGTAGGATATGGCACAGGTACAGTCATGGTTGGTTGCGCTGAGAATTCAATTATCAGAGATAGTGAAATGAAAGGAAAAGCACGAACATGTTTGGTGTATAACATGTAAAACAAAAGTCCATAGGAAGGAAGAGTGTCCATCCTTCACACAGTATATGGCCACATGAGCGCCAAACCTGTTGGCAGAAGGAATGGGGTATTGCGAAATATGTAAGACATGGGGCCATCATCCGACTACGTGTCCCTTACTGCAAAAATATCAGAGTAGCCCAAGAAATTTATTCTGTAATTTTTGCAAATTGGTAAGACACTATGGGGAAGACCATCGCACATTAGACATAATGAGAGAGCGTACCTCAGATGTGTACAGAATCCAAGAAGAAAATGTCGCAGCAGAAAGAGGAATTACACGATACAACACTCCAAGAGGCTTTAATCAGGGTGGATGTGGAGGCTTCGATAGAGGTCGAGGACTTGGAGGATTTGGTAAAGGAAGCAGAGGACCGATAACTTGTTATAACTACAATCAACCATGACATTTAACAATAGATTTCCCAAATCCTTGCACGGCGTGCATGTATTGCAGAGCCTTGGATCATGCGAAAAAATATTGTTCTCAACTGATAGCGAAGTGGCAGGCGAGAGGGAATCAGAACCAACATCAAAATCATAACCAAAACCTGTAGATGATAGCCACTAAAGAACATGATGATCAGCCAAGAGTAGCAGTTGTTACACGTGGTGGAACGAGAATTGGACCAAATGTGATGGAAAATGGAAAGGGAGTGGAACAATGAATAAGGAAAGTAGTTGAGCCCATGCACGCATTAAATCCGTAGAAAGAAAAATAAACCTGTCAACAAGCAAGGAAGGAGATACTAGGACCAGACTAGATAGCCTCAACATCAAAAACACCACCAATATATAATATGTTGTTGGTTTATGATCGCACTATTCCAGAAAGTCTATTTGAGAAGGTAAATACTTTGAAAGAATTTCTAAAAAATTGTTTAGAATTGATGTAAGATGAGACAACAGTGTATGCACTACACAGGATGATTGATCAGTGTACATAAGACACAAAAGTACCTACAATGCAGAAAGCAGTGAACCAAGTCTTGCGCAAGAAGAGGATAAACATGGAATTAATATTAAGTGCACAAATAGAATAATATGACATGGACAATGTCATCTTGGACTTGGGATCAGATGTCAATGTTCTTCCAAGACAAACATGGGAGATGATGGGGAAATCGAAGCTAGTTTGGTCTACTGTTTAGTTGAGGTTGGCTAACTAGCATAAGATAATACCGATCGGAAGACTGGTAGGAGTAACTGTGAACATAGATGGAGTGCGCAGTGTAGCTGGCTTTGAAATCATCGAGATTGTGGATAACAGTCAGTTGTACCCAACTTTGCTTGGAATGGATTGGGCCTTTGACAATCAGGAAATTATCAACCTAAAGAAAAGAGAGATGATTTTTGAAGGAGGAGGCTTAAAGGTCACAACACCATTAGATCCTATGGAGGCAAGAAGATATGTGGAGCCCACGAGCAAGGGAATTGAAAATTTATATAATATGACAATGTGCATGGATGACTATGTCAACCCTACTGCTGATGGTGCACTTATTTGGAGAAGCATAAGCTCTTGCATATTAGACTCAAAGGAAGGACTTGAGATAGAGATATTCAAACATACACATAGGTTCAAACATACGCTAGAGATATTTCCCAGGAACTAGTATTTAGAGCTAAAAGTGTGTAGAGGAATGACTGACTGGGAGGAGCTCACCGGAAACTTTAAGGTAACATTTAATTTTGAAGCCGAGTCACATTTAGTAGATCAACTTTGCAAGTCATTAGAGGTAAAATTGTTATGGAAGGACACGTAGGAATAATACCTACATGTAGTGCGCACAGAGAGTTTGCGACAATGCATGAACTATTGGAATGTTATAACATTATTGAAGATGACCAAGAAGAAGAATACCCAAGAAATGTACATGTATCAAATATTGAAGAGGAGTGCAACGTAGTAGGTCCAACACTTGAATCTGACACATACGCAAATCCCTTAAGAGTGCTAAAAGTGAACATTGGCACAAAGGAGAAACTGAAGTTTGCAAACATTGGTGATTATTGGAACGATGAGACTGTGGAAAAGATCGTAGACCTATTGCGCGAGTATCATGATCGTTTTCCAGCCACCTTTTCAGGGATGAAGGGAATAACTGGAGAATTGGGCGAGATGAAGATCTCGTTGAAACCAGATGTTAAGCCAGTATGACAAAGACCTTACAGATTAAATCCAAAGTACAAGGAAAAAGTGAAAGTAGAGCTTGACAGGATGATAGAAGCTGTTATAATTGAACCCGTTGTGGCTCCATCCGATATGACAGTAGCCCAGAAGAAACAACTAGTGGTTAAAGCAGTGGATTATCAGTTGATCGCATGAAACTTATATAAGTTAGGCATAAATGGGATATTGGGACGATGTGTGCTAGAACATGAAAGACCCATGATCTTAGAAGAGGCACATGATGGAATTGCATAAGGACATTATGCAAGAAAAGACGACAACGCAGAAGATCTTGTGCACGGGGCTATGGTAGCCTACCCTCCATAAGGACATGAAGGAATATTTCCAGAGCTATGACATTTGCCAGAGAGTAGGAAGACCATCATGAAGGGGTGAGATCCCCTTGAATCCACAAGTTACCTTGCAAGTGTTTGACAAATGGGAAGTGGATTTTATCGAGCCGATTAACCCACTAGTGAGAAGAACAAGAGCCAGATACACAATTATAACGACATACTACTTGACAAGATGGGCAGAAGCAAAACTAGTTATAGATTGCAACACGGAGACAACTATGTGGTTCTCGTTTGAGAACATAGTTACAAGGTTTGAGTGTCTTAAAGTACTTATAAGCAACGAAGGGACTCACTTTGTGAACAGGACAATTGCGGCATTGACAAAAGAGTTCTAGATACAACATCGAAAGAGAACTCCATATCACTCACAAGCAAATGGAAATGTGGAAGCCTTCAACAAGATACTAGAGAATGCATTGGTCAAGGTGTGCAACGTAGGGCAAGATGACTGGGATTTAAGGATCCCTACAGTGATTTGGGCTTACAGAACTACATGTAAGAAGTTGATAGGACTCACACCTTTTAGATTAGCATATGGTCAGGAAGTAGTCATGTCCATGGAGTTTCTTGTGCCAAGTCTGTGCATTGCTACGATGACAGACTTTACAGATTCTAGCGCAGTCGAAGAAATACTATCACAGTTGCTAGTGCCAGAGGAAGATCAATTTATCGCAGGATTCCATCAGTAAGTATAGAAAGCACGAGAAAATGCATGGCACGATAGACACATCAAGCAGAAGAAGTTCCAGATACGAGATCTAGTACTGCTTTATGACAGTAAGTTCTTACAGCACCCAGGAAAGTTTAGGATGTACTGCCTGGGGCCATACATGATGAGATATGTGACTGATGCAGGTGTTGTTCAGTTAGATAAGTTGGATCGACAAGTCATGGAAGGACTAGCCGAAGACTACATAGTTGAAGAGCCGAACTTACAGATCCAAAGTCCAAAACATAGTTCCAGAACCAGTGGAAATTCAGACCAACGTCGTAGAGGAAGATGGCACCTAAGGCAAAAACAACATCAACCTCATTACCGAAGAAACCGCACAGCCAACCTGCAATGTCGTCGGTAGTAGAAGAAACATAGAAGACATCGTCCTCAGTTGAAATATTCCCAATGGATTATATCCCACCTATAAATCCATCAACGGAACATGTCCATTTACAGAAGGAAGCAAGGTACCCATTAGTTGAGCCACTGATTCCAGAGGGAGTCATAGTGGAAGGGGATATGTTAGGTATGATACCGGCTCTAAAATACGCTAACCATGATATCACCAACAAAAAGAAGTTTCCAGAGCTCGTACCTAGTAAGTTTTTTATGAAATCCACTAGTTTTGAGACCCACATGAAAGTCATAGAACCACGGGTGTGGGCTAGGGGGTTGTGGAAAGTAGGTCTTCTAAACCCGTTCGATATACCACATTTTGGATGGAGCTAGGAGATCAATGCATGCGTGAAAATGCTGCTAAGTTGTGTGCACATAGGATATATGTGGCTTGATAGGCCAATACCCATTGATACTGATTTAATAGTGTGCATTACAGGTCTTTCATTGCAAGAGCAGGACCCTGGACCATTGTTTTTTGACAAGAAGAATGAGAAAGCTCTCGTTGAGAGTATGAAAGAAAAATTTCATACATTCCATGGATAACGCGGTCTGGACATCGCTAACATATGTGAGCCAACGGTAAGGTTTGCAACACAAGCCTTAGCCTATAAATTATTGAGGAAATGCAGAAGAGACCAAGTGCCAACAACGGTTACAATAGCCACAAAACGATGTGTAGAGGGTGTCTAGATTAACTGGGCAACATTTTCGTTGAACCAATTTTTGATTGATTATGAGGAAGTGCAAGACAAGGGGACAAAAATCCAATACTCTTGGTTATTGATCCTAATCATGCTATCATCTTGGAGGGAGCTGAACGACAATCAATTTTTGGGCGTTAAGGAGAAATCGTGCTTAAACGCGCACTATTAGAACCTTTGGTACACTACACATAAGGTGCGTCAGATGAACACTAATGTCACATTCTATATCTACAAGAAAACTATCAGGATGAGCATAGAAGGAACACCGCACATACCACCTCAAGTGGTCGAGGCATACAAGGCAGTGGTGCGTTTTAAGGCAAGGCATCACCACAGGTATGTTCAGACAAAGAAGTACCTAGATCAATAATGGTTGCTAATACAATACATGTTGACAAAAGAGGAGATGGGCAACATTATTCTTGATTGGGATGAGGAGTGGACGATTCCACCCACAAAGACAGAGCCATCCACGCAGCCAAACCCGAAAGTAATGACGTCGATGAGGAGGAAGAAGAAGAAGAGGACCAAGACAAACGAAAGAGTCCAGAGGAGCCAACGCCATTGCTAACACCGTGCAATGACCGAAAGAGAAAAGAGCCAGAGATAAGGAGATCCTGACAACAATGGCCCAAGCGCAAAGATGTTAAGGAAGTGGTTATCCAGGCGCTGACAGAAGAAGATTTGGAGAAGATAGGTGACCAAGTAAAAGAAGTCATCGACGATGCATTTCAACGCGCAGCACAACAACACAAAGATATGAACAAATGTATGTAGGCATATATGGTAGAATTGCAACAACTATTAGAAGTCGCAAACATCACACCAGGGAAACAGACGGAGGAGGAACCAAAAACAAGCATTACCAAGAGTGGAGAGGCATGACCAACAATCTCCCAGTCCTTGGCAGTCGCAGGAGAACAAAGGTTGATTAAGCTAGCAACATGGGCAGTCGAGTTTCCCATGACATAAATGCAAGAACAGGTCAGAGCATTAGGTCACATAGATTTAGTGCTCTCATAACTACCAATGGATGTATTGCAGGAGCTACATATGAGCACCACACAAGAGCTGAACCTGCCCACCGAGAAGACATCTAGTGAGCTAGTAAATATTACAACAAAAAATGTTGCATTAGAGACAGAGTACAACAAAGTGAAACATGATTGCGATGAGGCCGTGCAGAAAGTAGAATGAATGCAGCATGCATTCGAGCGAGTATATCAAGAACTCCCATAGGTGTAGGTTGAGAAGGAGGCCCCAGTGGAAGATCAGGTCACTAAGATAAGTGAAGCCATTCAAGGCTTCCGCACACACATAGTTGATCTAAAAGCACACATGACACCAAGCACTCCACCTGAAGAGAGGGAGACGAGGAAGCAAATTGTGAAAACAACGGTGGACAATATCAAGACTCTAGAAGTAAAGTGTGGGAAATTGTATACAGAGACTATGGGTATTTGGACACAACTAAGTGAAGATAGGGTGCAACAAGAGATAAGTCGGAAGATTCAAACTGCACAAGGAAAGGTGCAGAAATTACAAGCAACGATGAGCACATTACCACCAGAAGAGGTGGTAACTGCAATGAATGAGAACTGAAAGTTGTATTCATAAATGAATCAATTAAGGGTGGAGTAGTAGGCTCACGCACAACAGATAGAAGTCTTACAGGAAGAAGCATGCAGAGTAACAACGACCTTGACGACAACTCAAAGAATCATCAAACATGCAGCTGAGGAAGGTGTCGAGAAGGTGCATGCCCACATTACTGTTGAAACAATAGACCAAATTTTGTAGAAGGAACTAGAGGTCAAAGAAAAGGCCGCAACAATGAAGGCGACCTTCGAAGCATTCATGGCGCACTAGAAGAAGGCCTGAGTGGCTCGGGATGAGCCACAGGTGAGTGTTGGTGGCCTATTGGAAAGGAATTTGGGATAAGTTTTGGGATTTGCGCCAAAAGCAATTCAATGAGTAAAAGGTGGTTAGAAGATGGACCAGAGTGTGCGACGGGAGCAAACTTTAAGGAGTTAAAGAGCGCGACGAAGCAATGCGCAAAAGGTGGAAAACGGTTATAAACCATTGGGTTTTGGGGGACACTTTGTCCACTTTTGTAACAGGCTTTTGGGAGACACTTTGTCCACTTTTGTAACGGGTTTAGCCCTATTTATGTATAAATATGTAAAGGGTTTTGGGGAAAAGGGGTGTGGTTCGACATATGAGAAGTTCCTGGTGCTTTTTTGGGAAGGAAATCGAGCAAAGGAAGAAATCTAAGGTATGACTAAGGAGTGAACTCGCACTGCAGCATAATGACTAGGCAGGTTTGGGTAATGTTACTATTGCATATTTTGTAGGCGCAATTGTAAGAGAATCATCAATGAATAATAATAGAAGCCAACCATTATGGACGTAGCTCATGTTGGGTGAACCACGTAAATCTGTGTGTTGTGATGTGTTGTATTTGAAATTTATGATGTTTTATGATATATGTTAACTGTGTGGCTCACATATGGTGTTATAATGTTGTGCATAGACTATGTTTAATAATAAAGTAACTATTAAGTGATGGGAATTGCGCACATGAGCAAATGGTAGCAAGGATACGAAGAATTCCTCACTTCCCCTCATCGCTGCAAAACCTTGGTTCCTGCAACCCCTCTAGATGCCTCGGGTGAGACTTCGCTTGCTCTACATGTGATGCCGAAAGGGCTGGTGTCTAAGGGTTTTGTTGGTATTTGAATGATTAACCCCAGGTCTGTCCCCTGCACGCCAACAACCTCTCACCTAAATTTCCTTTCGATTTCACAAAATTCCCCCAAATATTAGATCTAAAATGGATGCCAACCTAAAAAACACACAAAACAACAATCCACACCTTCTTTGATCAGGCGAGTCGATTAACAAACATGAGAGTTCTATTGTTGATAATTATTAGATTATCAATCTTTGTGCTTAAATGTTGTGTTGGTTTATTCTCATTTTCATGCTAACTATAAACTATGATAACAACAACATATTTCAAGCGATATCTTGACCAACAATAACAATAATAACTCATAATAACAATGATAACTAACCTAAAGATAATGTTAACCTAAACACTTGCCTCGAATGATTTAACAATCAACATTAAATTGATATATTCAGTTAGAACCACAACTCATGAGATTTGTAAGGAAGATCTGCACCACACATGGGGCACATGATATAAATGGAAGAAACATAAGTACTAGGATGAAACCCACACCAAAAATGAGGTAGATGCACTTATCTCAAAACTAATAGCATAATATCCCACTCCAAGCATTGATCAATAGAAGCTAAGCCATACACAGATTATCACAACAACACGCAAAAATGTGTAACTTATTCTCTTAGAGGCTACATCTACTTATAGGTTGAGGGTTCATTTAACATGGTCAACTTTGACTAATAAACAACACAATTAACTTTGATTGTTATGTCAAGTGTCCTTTTTGTTGACATTGTTTGATCAACTTAATTACATTATATTGCATTGTTTGGTAACTATGGTTATTGAATACAAAAGGTGGTATTCACATCCGATGTTATTACCTAGAAAAGGTGAATTGAGTGACTAATTGGTGAAGTGACGATTTTATCTAAGTCTTATCTCACTTAGCAAAGAGTAAGAAGTTTGTCTCTCTCAATAGCCAATGCTTTGTGGATGAAGGGTGGTCTTTTCTTTGCAGAAAGGGAATCCATTCCAAGCATCTAATGTTGAGGAAAGGAGATGGACAACTCCTCGACCAAGAGATTGGGTTTCCCACTAAGCATAAGGTATTGACAAGGCTTGGAAGTAAACTTGGAAAATACAACTAGACTTTTGGAACAAGAGTCGAGTATGAGGAAAATCGGGGAAGAAAGCCTGGCAAGCAGGTAAATGTCTAGAAGTTGGGAAACTTAGATAGTTGCAGTAGAAAAGTAAAGCAAAGGCAAACCCAATAGAACACATTATTGAAGATGACTCTTTTATCAAAACAAGTGAGCCAAGATAATGGATAGCTTGAAGAAAGAAGTAGCAATATATTATTAGAGAGCCAAACTTGTGAAAGTGAGTAGTGAGAGGAAGCCCAATAACCATATTGAGTGAGAGAATGTTGTGTTATACCAATCCTCGAAGGAATCCAAGACCGTCTAGAAAGCAAAGCTAAGAAATTGTAGGAAGAACTTTGTAATAGCTCCAAAGCCATAGGCAAAACTAAAGACAATGTGTAAACATTGTATTTAAGTAACTAATCTAGTCTAAAGCTTTTTTCTCTAGTTAAAGAAGTTGCTTGTGTAATATAACTATGGATTTGTTTTCTTACAACCTCTTCTTCTACTTTTTATTTTTTATCTGCTACTAATTTATTCAAGAGTTAAATAGTAAAGTTGGCCCATTAATACACATTACACTAAGGTTAAAGTTGACATTGTTTAAGGCTTCCATGCTTGCCATGGAAATCCATTTTCAATGCCATTGGGTAATTCTAACCTATCCACTTGATACATATCCTAATCACTTACTTGATTGGATTATGATTAAGGTCTTGCAAGATAAAGAGTTCCAAGTAGATTATATGCATATCTTTACAAGAAAGTCAGGATGTTAAGGAATCGAGCAATTGGACAAGTCAAGGTTTGATGGAAATTTTATAAAATTAACGAGGAAGTAGGGGAACTGAAGGATGCTGTGCAAGAATGATACCCATTTGTTTGATAAGAATGATTCCATTGATGATGGTCTTTCCAAGGGGATGAGATGTAATTGCATATGAAATTTGGATATGTCTATATGCACATCAAGAATTAATACAATGTTATGGTTGTAATCTCGAGGATAAGATGTTGAACAAACATTAAATTTTCTATAAGATTGGAGCTTGTGCCAATATCCCATTTAGTGTAGGAAGCATGCACACTAACATAAAAAAATGCT
Source organism: Picea mariana (assembly GCA_032191745.1). NCBI lineage: Eukaryota > Viridiplantae > Streptophyta > Pinopsida > Pinales > Pinaceae > Picea > Picea mariana. The sequence goes on from JASDQU010817432.1 coordinate 46,479, forward strand.
TTCCTCACCTTGAAATCAATCATGTTATAAATAATGAAAAAAAAAAAAAAGTTAAATCTGATCAAACATGGTCTCAATTTGATGTTAATTAATGGAACAATGTTCCATACCCCTCTAAGGTTGAAATCTATAAAGACATGTTTCCCAACCATCTCTTCTGTCCAAGTGACACATCTTGCTTGCATAAGAAGATCGTGGATAGGGCAAAGTGCAAGTCCCAGGTGAATTTGGTGGAATAGATCCTATAGAGTCATAATTTCTTAGCTAAAGTGCTTTCAAGCATCGAGAATGTTGGATGTTCATGTTGTGAGATGGTGATATGTCATTGCAATGTTCCCTAAATGAGGAAGGGCACACTTGCCTCAATTGTAAATTAGAAGCACAACTAAAATAAGTTATTAACTCAGGACAAGTGACACAAGGGGGGTTATGACATGCCAATTGGAACTCAAATTGTGTTTTGTGCATATCGCACAAGAGGGTCATAAACATGTTTTGCATTATGCCTATGTATGCTACATATTGAACACCTTGGGAAGAGAAMCAAGTCAAATACTCACCATTGTCGTGTTTTTGCTTCTAAATTCGCAATTGCTAAACACTTAAAGTAACTAATTTAATGCTTATCTTATAATGTATTGAAATAGCTTTTATGACTTTTCCACGACTTGAGATTTCATGAAAATGGAAAAACATCTGTCTTATGACTAGAATTGTTGTATATCCATTGTTGTTTAGTGTAATACCCATGTTTCCCCCAATTTGTAAATATAACTATAATTGGCCAGGAGACTATGACAGACTAAATATGTGTGAATGTTTGATTTGATGAACCTTTGTATAAAAGGGTCAATGTATGAATTTCTATTATTAATAGAATTTGAATATGTGTTGCACAGCTGCTGAAAGGGGGGAAGTTTGCCAAGATAAACCATGGATGCTATGAGAGAGATGGTGAGGGGAAACCAAGAACGATTGAGATGACCCTCACTAGACCAATACCTACTGGGTGTAATTTCTCAACAGTCCTCTGACCCAGAAATGAATTACCAGTCAGGATGGTAGTTGGAAGGCCATCCTCAAGAGTTAATGAGGAGATGGGGTAGGGTACCCATATGTAAGGATTCCAAGCCTGACCACGAATTGGGATTCAGACCCACACAACCTTGCTGAGGAAAGCAAAAAAGGAGGTAATTCGGGGACAAAGATGGATCTGCGAGATAATAGAATAGAGAAAACACTCTCTCAAGAAGAGAAGGGAAGCATACTTCGACTCTGGAGTCGAGAGGAAAAAGTTGAGCAGTAAGCTCGATTTGGTTGTAAGAATCCATGGGCAAGGTTTGGCTACAAGATGATAAGAGAGGCTGACGAGTGACTCAGGAAGTACTTGTGCAGACCTCCTTACTTGGAGTAGAGAAAACCAATTGCCAAGTTCCCGTGGGAGGAGGAGAGTAACCTTTGTCCCTGACTGTTGTGGGGCAAGGAGAAAGAATTTCTCTCAGAGTACCATGGTCTAGCTCGGGGATGGCCAATGGTAAATCCGTCAGGAGTGACTGTGCCTATGGTTGGGAGGAAATAGGCACCCCTTTCAACAGTTGCTTCACATTTTCCAGTTCTAATAAGTATTTTCATACTCTATGTATTATATTGGATGTGATGATGAAATGTCTGTTTTTATGATTCAATCTTTCAGTATTTGAACAATTATTAGAAATGCTCTTTGATTTCTGTAAACTATTATATCTATATGATCTTTGATTTATCTCAGTTTAACTGTTAGAGAGTTATGGGATGTGAGTCCGTAGGTGAGTGGGGATAAGAGCAACGAAAACGCCTAAGTCCTGTCGATCCTTTGAATTCGCCTTAGCGAGAATGACAAAGTTCATCTCTGTGTGAGAAGGGTGTTTCCCTTCAGACTAACCACCAATTTGACCGAGGGCTCAGGCCCATGTCCTTAACCCCTTTGCTGCAAAAAGGGATTTGCGCTTAGCCCCAAGAATTCCCAAAGGATCCATGTGACTAAGGCCTAGGAACCCTGCACTAGTCCGAAAGGAGCTAGCTCTTTCAACTTCGAGACTTCGGGACTTGTGACTCCAAAACTCTTGAAAATAGTTGAAGGCCGAAGTCGCGAATTGACGAGGGCCATCGATCTGGGGATTCAATATCGATCTCTCTCAGCCATCAGATCAGATGTAGGAAGGGAAGCGTTAAGCGCTTCAACAAAGTACTACTTCGGGGGAATAGGAGTGGTCTAGCGTTGAAAATCCCAAAGGCAGGAGTCACAGAGTTAATCTAGATGGTTGATAATGGAGGGACACGTGTCCACAGATCAACGATTATCCGGGAGTCCGAGTATTCAACGATTTAGAGACGCGCGAGTTTACCTCGAAGGTCTGCAAGCCGGAGTAAATCTTGGTCGTAGATGATAGGTACACGTGGCGATAAATCTGACGTGGTTCGGAGGGAAATCCTGAAGATACATGTCGAACACCCGAATGTCGAACTGTTGAAGTGACGTGGACCGTCGATTTTCGGATCCTTCAGAATCCTTCCCAACCGTCAATCTAAGGGACCCACCCTCGACTACCCAACTAACCAGGAACACGTCGTGGAGCGACACGTGGGCCCTACTTGTCCCCCATCAATTGTTGATCGTTGAACTAGGACCGTTGGATGAGTGGGTATGTGGCAAGCGATCCCATATGAAACCGCTGAAGCTGCGAAGTAATGAGGACCGTGGATCTATGGATCCACGTGAATACATCCCAACCGTATGATGGGGGTTGACGTGGCTCACTGACATCATCCTGGGTGACGTGGACCCGCAACCAAGGTGCCACGTGTCACCCATATTTGTCGATTCACATACCCTTTATGACTATTAAAGCACGACACGTGTCACCTCCTAATGAGGACACGTGTCACCCCTCAACCCTCTCCACATGTTAACTTCTAGTTCGTGCCTTCTTGGCCAACGTGGTTGGTGACGTATTCAGGACTCTGGGAGTTTGGATAACTTCAACATTCGAAATATTTAGGGTGTGGTAAAATATAGGAACGTTCAACGTAAATCGTCGATCGCCGAAGGGCCAAAGCCATGTGGCAAGAATTCAGAAGGTTTGAGTGTAGGTTGATAAAGGAAGGTCCAATGACAATTGCTGACGGACCAACGACGACCGTCGACTGCCGAAACAATGAAACATAAGACGTTCAACACTAAACGTTGAACGTCAATCGCCGAAGGGCTAAGGCCACGTGGCGATATTTTGGGACTTCGAGGATTAGGAAAAAAGAGTGTTTTGCATCGAATGTTGAGCCCCTTTTTAACTGTAGGATCTCGACGGAGGACGTGGATTGTCGATTTCCTCCGCCGTTCAACGATCGGGGAATTCGACAACACCATTGGAACTCCCGAAGTCCAGGAGTTCCGAAGCACCGAAACCTTTGCTAAGAAGACTCTTAGCTCCTGGTTTTCAGCCCGAGGTCACAAGGAGGACTCCGCTAGCTGGTTTAAGCGTGTAATGGGAGATGTAAACTTTAGAGGAGCAGAATGAGATGGTTCTACTTAGTAAGGGACTGAAAATGAACCAAGGAAACGCGAAAATTTGATGCCCCATCCCTAGAAAGGGTATTTAGGGGATTGGGTGTGTTACATTTAGTCTGGAGGGGTGACAATTGTGGGAGGGAATCTTCACAATCTTGGAGGAAAAACAATAACTACTTTCGCTTGGGGACTTGGTCAAGCAACAAACAACTAGGCAAAGGCCCATGCACTCTCGTATGGCCTCATTATGGCCAAAGAAGCCAATGTTGGAACTTTATCAGTTATTAGGGACTCCTCGATGGTCATTAAAGAAATGTTAGGGAAATTTTCCCTTCTGGGCAACAAGATAGCAATCATCATAGATTGAGAGAAAAAGGAGACTAGATCATTCCTTGAAATATCATGTTACCATGTCAAGTGAGAAATAAATGTTGAAGATGATCTTTGGGCCAAGAAAGCCATTAAGCTTAGCTTAGGAGAATATTTAAAAAATGGGGAGCATTCTAGTTTCTCTGTCCCCTAAGGTTTGGTATGGAATGGAGTGTCAATCACCATTTAATTCTCGCATGACTCAAATTCTAACAAATCAACTCCATGGCATTAGGATGGGAGCAACGAGGACAAGCTTGAGCCTTTGCATCATGTGAGCCTTTATCTCAGCTCCAGTTATTGAATGCAGTGGTATGTTTCACCATCGATGTTGTGGGATAATGGAGAGGTTGTGCTTTAGAATTGGGTGCAAATGTTGTTGGCAATCAAGAGTGGTCAAACAATTGGTAAGTGCTTCCTTTTCATTTGGGCTATCTAACAGTTATTTCATTTCAATTTGGAATGAATTTCATTAGAATGTGGTAGAGTATTTTGGTCAGGTGTTTTGTGAACATTCTTTGTGGGAAGGTGCATTTGAAATTTGGTTTCTATCTTTGTATCTACATGGTTATCCCTTTCTGTGTGTTCCTTTTTGGGATTACCCTCAGCCAAGAATTTCATGGGGAAAATTTGGGTTTTGGCCTCTTTATAGACTCCGAGCTCCAATGGGTGAACATGGTACCTAGCAATGATTCTTTTGTTTCTTTGGACATAGACTCCTTCATTGGTTCCATCTTCTTTTTCCCGGTTCAATTGGTAGGGAATCCAAGCATGTATAATATAAACATATTGGAATTTTGGAGGATTTTGAAAAGGCACGAGGACTTCACATAGTCTAATTGGAGCTCATTGTTCTCTATGACTTCCAAAGTGATTGAGAATGAGCATCATCGTGTATCCCAACATGCAATCATCATGTTTTTATTGGTTCAACAGAAGTAAAGTATTGATCTTTAGAAGTAGAATGTAATATGTTACAAAATTTGGCTCTCAACCTCTGCAAGGACACTTTTTCTATAGGCTGAAACAACAAGGTATCAGTTAATTTGACTCAAGCTTATCTCAAGGAAGATGAAATGGTCCACCAACTAAAGGAACCAATGGATATCGAGCAACAAAACTCTTCTCTCTTATATGTTGGCCAGGAAGAAGCAAATAATCATCATGTATTTCGTTAGCCTCTATGTTTTTGTGTTTTATAGGCCTTTCAATGTTTTTCTTAAGCAAGCCACTTGTAGGAAAACTTGGAACATTTACTATATTGTTTGTTGTAAACTTGTTACTGTAGCATTAGAGAGCTATATATTTTGGCTCGTAGAACTTTGAAATAGTCTCATGCATATTATTGCAGCCTTTAGATATAAAATAATACTTCATATTTCAATATATGTGTGAGTGTGTGGGGGGGTAATGGTGAAATGGATAGGTCGTCATAGTCGGATGACTGTAATCTTTCATGGTAGAGATGTAAGGTTTAAATCTTCAAAAAATTTATACGAGGTGTGGCAGAGGTTATCATAAACCTTGAAGGAACATTAGTTTTTTTTTTTTTCTTCGCTTGGAGCCTTGCCACATCTACTAATAATTAGGTTAACGCGTATGCACTTCTGCAAGGCTTGAATCTCACTTGTAATCTCCACACATCAAGCTTAATAGTGGTAGGGGACTCCAAAAATGTCAATAGGCACATAGTTTTGGACACCGATCCTCTAGAGTGACGATTAACATCAGTGTTAGGCACGCCAAAAACTCAATTGCAAATGTGATTTTTTATCACGCCTTATAGGAAAACAATCATGTTGCAAATAATTTTGCTAATCAAGCAACTCTGAAAAAGTTGGGGACTATCATCATTAACATAAATTGAGTATTATCAACCTGTCCCATGAAATAATGAAGATCAATCCATGTACATCACATTTAAGAGGGCACATGGCTTGTTGTAAGGCTCACAGTTCACACATAATGAAGGATTACGAGAAGTGACTGCTCCTCTCTTGTCACATGTCTCATTTCACCTCATCGCATGTTTACTGACAAATATATGGTATTTGGCACAAGCATCATGGGATTATGGTGTCATGGTTAGGATTTTCTAGGTATTGGTATCGGGGTTCAAGGTTTGGCTTGGTGGTTGTTTGTCTGGGCGTCTACTTGGTGGCTTCGATGCTACACATTCACGACTTCTCGGGTAAGCGATGACCTCTCATTGTTTGTTTTCTGATGAATTGGAGTCCTGATTGGTTTCTGGTGCTGTCTTCGAAGTACTTGGTTCAACTATTCTCTTAAGGATATCGATCATTCTCTTGGAAGAATTCATGTCATCCCCTGATGAAGGCTTAGGATTGAGTGATCTTGTGTTCGTTTCTTACCCCATAATAACAACAATTGAAGTTTCTGGTGTAAGGTACATGTTCTTTCTTTGTATTGGGTTGTTTTCCTCTTTCGATTCACTCACACAAGTGGACATGACAAGGTTTGCTCTATGGAATATTGGTCTCAACCCTACTATTGGTGTTTGCTTTGACCTTCCTCTGCTCTTACCTTGGGTTCCGGTTGATCCATCATTCCTATGCAAGTTTTGTAGTCCTTAACTATTTGAATATCATTTCCTACTTTGGGACTTGGACTTTAGTGCATATCCGATGGACTATAAGGAAATACAGGAGATTAGGCGAGCATTAAGGTGACATGAGGAGGCAATTGAAGTAAATAACAACTCAACTCACTTAGTCATAGTGAAAATGAGGGACCATGACAACAATGTAAGTTCTTAGATTGAAGTCATAATGGGAACACTTATGCAACAAAAAAGACAACTTAATGCATTAGAGGCACATCCAAGTGAGCTTTGTAACATGGTTGTTAACTTGTCAAAATGTGAGCAGTCTGGAAATTATAATCAAGTTCAATCTATCAATTCAAACTTGGAAAGCCTATGGAAGATAACACAATACACCAACTTCTGGAGAATGTGGAATCAATCAAGCAAGTGTTGGATCCAACCAAGGAAGTAGCAGACAAAGCTGCCAACCGACATGTATTATGCTAAATAGATATGTTTTATAAAGTAACGAGGATTCTACGCCTTTTTTTGTAGAAATTACACTACTAGGTATTTTTTTTTGTGACCGGTGAAATCGACAACTAGTTTTGCACTTACTTGCGTGACACACGGTCGTGTTATCCGATTGCTACCACTATAACCTCTAGGTGTGCCCACGCTGCCCCACACATGACACACAAGATAAGATGGGGTCTTGAACCGGTGACTTAACATAACAAAGTGCCTTAACAATGCACTCCATCACCAATTTCCCTACACCCCGAGGGCTACTAAGTATTTTAAGACAATGTTGTATCTGAAGTTGTTTTTGATATACTACTATATAATGGGACATTGTTTCTTTTTAGTTTGTGAATTTTCTTTTTAGAAACAAACTCCATATACCTTGTTGCTAACTTTTAATTAACACAAATCTTCCAATTATGATTAAACAAAAAGAAAAAACTTTTTCAACCATAAAATTTCCTTCCTCCTTTTTTTTCTCATACCAACAAATTCATAATAATAAATTAAATTAAATAACATCACAACTACAAAAATTATACCTATATCAGTTATAAAATCTTCCAATTAAATTAAAAATAAATTTTAAGACTATAAAATTTCCTTCCTCCTTTTTATTATCATTAAAAAAAAAACCATAATAATAAATTAAATTAAATAACATCACAACTAAAAAATATTATACCTATATCAATCATAAAAATAAATTAAATTAAATAACATCACAACTAAAAAATATTATACCTATATCAATCATAAAAGCCATCCTAAAAACAACTCAAATATCCAGCAAATTAATAAGTGGACAAAAGAAAATGAAGTAACATTAAAATATCACCAAAATCACGTTGAATGTTGTCACATCAGCGAATGAGACTTCTTTTAAATGCATTAGAAAGTGAGTTAAGCTCCACTAACTCTTCTCAAGTGGAGCATGCAAGTACAAGAGGATTGGATTTGTGAAAATAATTTATTTTATCAAATTTATTTAATTATATTAATTTTTTTTAATAAAAATATTAAAATAATTTATTTAATTATATTACTTGTTTTTAAATTATTTTTAATAAAAATGTTGTAAGAAAAATTTCAAACAATTTTGAAAATTATAAATAATATTTAAATTTATGTAAAAATAAAATAGTTGTAATAATATTTAAATTATTCAAAAATAAAAAATATAATATTTAAATCTTCACTTTTTCAAATAAATAAATAAATAAACGCCTTAAAAAATATATATTTAAATAATTAATTAAAAACATGCCACTATTACAAACCTTACAATCCCACCTCATAATCAAGAAGAAATGAGCAAATACCATCATCTTATTGAAATTGGTAGGGTTATTCAACTCTAATGCCCAGGTTTGACCTGCATTAATCGTAGTTTTGCAGTGCCCTAACAATCAGGTCTCGCTATTTGTGCTTCTTCTCTTCAATTGTTTCGCACTGCATTGTTTTGCCACGGTCGCGAGATCGACCCGCGGTGGAGCTGAACTGGCCGGCCGGTAACACTTGCAGCCAGACGCTCCATTGAATCCTTATTGTGGTACCTTCTCATCATTTTTTCGTTGGATTTATACTTTTTCATATTGAAAGTAAAATTCATTTGATCGAAGGATCTCCAATGCGGAAGGCATTGCACATTCCCTGGAATCTTTTTATTTAATTGTTACAAAATATGATTCCCAGCATAGGTCACATCTATCTGTTCACGATCCTTTTTTTGGGTTGAAAATTTGCAGTTTTTCGCTTACTGTGGAATTTAAGAGTGCGTTTATTTCAGTTTCTCAGATATATTATCGGGAGTTCTGTGGCTCATCTGGGTTTTTCAATCGTCTTCTTCAATATTGTTTTATTTTTTGAAATATTCTTTAAAATATTTAATCTGTATTTTCTGGGGTATAATTAATTCGTGTCTTCATCTCTGCATTGTGCTGATGGATAACAAAAATGGAAGATCTATCGAAGAGATGGGTAAGGGACCTGGATTGTTTTCCAACATCGGGAAGAAGGCCAGAGGTAAGCAGTGATCGTATTTATGTATTGATTTTTTAACGATACTAAAAGAAATCCTTTATGGTTGAATGGATTTTGCCAGAAATGGGTTGCATTTTAGCCATGTGTTTTTTATTTCGTTGTCTTTGTGATG
>JASDQU010817432.1:58329-68531 GCA_032191745.1 Picea mariana
GTGGATAACAGTCAGTTGTACCCAACTTTGCTTGGAATGGATTGGGCCTTTGACAATCAGGAAATTATCAACCTAAAGAAAAGAGAGATGATTTTTGAAGGAGGAGGCTTAAAGGTCACAACACCATTAGATCCTATGGAGGCAAGAAGATATGTGGAGCCCACGAGCAAGGGAACTGAAAAATTATATAATATGACAACGTGCATGGATGACTATGTCAACCCTACTACTGATGGTGCACTTATTTGGAGAAGCATAAGCTCTTGCGTATTAGACTCAGAGGAAGGACTTGAACACTGGTAGCACCGGTTGCATGAAGTGTCGACTAGAAGGTGTGCTCGCATTACTCGCTCTTTGTGTTGGATTAGAACAAAGGTACGTGACATACCGAAGTTTGAAGGATTAACTGAGGTAAGTTATTTTGTTAATGAATTTGAGCTGTAGATACCCGAACAACAAAGGTTATTAGCATTATATGTTGCACTGAGAGCAACCCCAGTGAGATGGTGGACAACCCAAAAGGAAGGGATAGAGGATTGACAACATTGTAAAAGGTTGATGCAAATCGGGTTTGGAACAGAGAACATTATGCACAAGTATATGGGGATGAGCGATCTGAAGGATCATGTTGCGTGATGTATTACAACTTGGAGGCAAGTGCCTAAGTAGGAACGGACACATAGGTTCAAACATACGCTGGAGATATTTCCCAGGAACTGGTATTTAGAGCTAAAAGTGTGTAGAGGAATGACTGACTGGGAGGAGCTCACCGGAAACTTTAAGGTAACATTTAATTTTGAAGCCGAGTCACATTTAGTAGATCAACTTTGCAAGTCATTAGAGGTAGAATTGTTATGGAAGGACACGTAGGAATAATACCTACATGTAGTGCGCACAGAGAGTTTGCGACAATGCATGAACTATTGGAATGTTATAACGTTATTGAGGATGACCAAGAAGAAGAATACCCAAGAAATGTACATGTATCAAATATTGAAGAGGAGTGCAACGTAGTAGGTCCAACACTTGAATCTGACACATACGCAAATCCCTTAAGAGTGCGAAAAGTGAACATTGGCACAAAGGAGAAACTGAAGTTTGCAAACATTGGTGATTATTGGAACGATGAGACTGTGGAAAAGATCGTAGACCTATTGCACGAGTATCATGATCTTTTTCCAGCCACCTTTTCAGGGATGAAGGGAATAACTGGAGAATTGGGCGAGATGAAGATCTCGTTGAAACCAGATGTTAAGCCAGTATGACAAAGACCTTACAGATTAAATCCAAAGTACAAGGAAAAAGTGAAAGTAGAGCTTGATAGGATGATAGAAGCTGGTATAATTGAACCCGTTGTAGAATCTGAATGAATAAGTCCAATGGGGGTTAAAGATAATAAAACATGGGGTATTAGAATTTGTGAAGACCTAATAAAGTTGAATGATGTCTACTTGCATGACACGTTCCTGACCCCCTTTACAAATGAAGTATTGGAAAACGTAGGAGGGCAACAGGCCTACTCGTTCACCGATGGATTTTTAGGATACCACTAGATAAAGATTGCACCAGAAGGCAGACATAAGATGACATTTGTGATGGATTGGGGAAGCTACTAGTACACAGTGATGTCGTTTGGGTTAAAGAATGCACTTACTGTGTTTTCTAGAGTAGTTGTCGCAACCTTTAAGGAGTTTATTCATCACTTTCTTGAAGTGGATGATTAGTTTGTCTTTAGCTTGTTGAAAAATCACATAGAAACTCTAAGGTTAATGCTTGATAAATGTATACAATATCATATTTCATTAAATTTAAAGAAATATATTTTTTGCGCACCGTTTGGGATACTGTTAGATCATCTGGTATGCAAGCAAGGTTTGTTAGTTGATCCAGCCAAGATAGCAGTAATTGTTAATTTACCACCACCTAAATCAGTGCAACAGTTGAGAATGACATTAGGTCATACAAGTTACTACTAGAAATTTATTAAAGGCTATGCACATATTACAACCCCAATGGAGAAGTTATTGAAGAAAGAAGCTAAGTTTCAGAGGAATGAAGACCGTAAGAAGGGTCTGGACGTATTGAAAAAGAATTTAGTAAATGCGCCCATTATGGTATTCCCGGATTGGCAGAAAGAGTTTCAAGCTCATGTAGACACATCATTGATATCGCTTGACGCAATGTTAGCCCAACCCGGAGAGGGCGAATTAGATCATCATATTACTTTTGGTAGTACGAAGTTGTCGACTGCTGAGAGTAATTACTCGACGACAGAAAGGGAAGACTTGGCAATAGTTTATGCCTTGCAGAAGTTCATACATTATTTGTTGGGGTCCCACTTCAAGATGTATACAGACCATTCTACCCTAAGATATCTAGTGAACAAGCCAGTTTTGGGGGGGAGAATCTGCAGATGGTTATTATTGTTCCAGGAGTATGATTTTGAAGTTATTGTGAAGCCAGGAAAACTGAATGCAGGAACAGACCATTTGTCACAGATACTAACACGTGAAGATGCAGGGAACCTAGACGATAGCTTACCAGATGCATATTTATTTTTAGTTCAAATGGTAGACGACCATTTTGTAGAAATTGTCTAATACTTGAGCGTGGGAGTGGCTCCATCTGATATGACAGTAGCCCAGAAGAAACAACTAGTGGTTAAAGCAATGGATTATCAGTTGATCGCATGAAACTTATATAAGTTAGGCATAAATGGGATATTGGGACGATGTGTGCTAGAACACGAAAGACCCATGATCTTAGAAGAGGCACATGATGGAATTGCATAAGGACATTATGCAAGAAAAGACGACAACGCAGAAGATCTTGTGCACGGGGCTATGGTGGCCTACCCTCCATAAGGACATGAAGGAATATTGCTAGAGCTACGACATTTGCCAGAGAGTAGGAAGACCATCATGAAGGGGTGAGATCCCCTTGAACCCACAAGTTACCTTGCAGGTGTTTGACAAATGGGAAGTGGATTTTATTGAGCCGATTAACCCACTAGTGAGAAGAACAAGAGCCAGATACACAATTATAACGACATACTACTTGACAAGATGGGCAGAAGCAAAACTAGTTATAGATTGCAACACAGAGACAACTATGTGGTTCTCATTTGAGAACATAGTTACAAGGTTTGGGTGTCTTAAAGTACTTATAAGCAACGAAGGGACTCACTTTGTGAACAAGACAATTGCAGCATTGACAAAAGAGTTCTAGATACAACATCGAAAGAGAACTCCATATCACTCGCAAGCAAATGGAACTGTGGAAGCCTTCAACAAGATACTAGAGAATGCATTGGTCAAGGTGTGCAACGTAGGGCGAGATGACTGGGATTTAAGGATCCCTACAGTGATTTGGGCTTACAGAACTACATGCAAGAAGTTGATAGGACTCACACCTTTTAGATTAGCATATGGTCAGGAAGTAGTCATGTCCATGGAGTTTCTTGTGTCAAGTCTGTGCATTGCTATGATGACAGACTTTACAGATTCTGGCGCAGTCGAAGAAATACTATCACAGTTGCTAGTGCCAGAGGAAGATCAATTTATCGCAGGATTCCATCAGTAATTATAGAAAGCACGAGAAAAGGCATGGCACGATAGACACATCAAGCAGAAGAAGTTCCAGATACGAGATCTAGTACTGCTTTATGACAGTAAGTTCTTACAGCACCCAGGAAAGTTTAGGATGCACTGCCTAGGGCCATACATGATGAGATATGTGACTGATGCAGGTGTTGTTCAGTTAGAGAAGTTGGATGGACAAGTCATGGAAGGACTAGCCAAAGACTACATAGTTGAAGAGCCGAACTTACAGATCCAAAGTCCAAAACATAGTTCCAGAACCAGTGGAAATTCAGACCAACGTCGTAGAGGAAGATGACACCTAAGGCAAAAACAACATCAACCTCATTACCGAAGAAACCGCGCAGCCAACCTGCAATGTCGTCGGTAGTAGAAGAAACATAGAAGACATCGTCCTCAGTTGAAATATTCTCAATGGATTATATCCCACCTATAAATCCATCAACGAAACATGTCCATTTATAGAAGGAAGCAAGGTACCCATTAGTTGAGCCACTGATTCCAGAGGGAGTCATAGTGGAAGGGGATATGTTAGGTATGATACCAGCTCTGAAATACGCTAACCATGATATCACCAACAAAAAGAAGTTTCCAGAGCTCGTACCTAGTAAGTTTTTTATGAAATCCACTAGTTTTGAGACCCACATGAAAGTCATAGAACCACGGGTGTGGGCTAGGGGGTTGTGGAAAGTAGGTCTTCTAAACCTATTCGATATACCGCATTTTGGATGGAGCTAGGAGATCAATGCATGCGTGAAAATGCTGCTAAGTTGTGTGCACATAGGATATATGTGGCTTGATAGGCCAATATCCATTGATACTGATTTAATAGTGTGCATTACAGGTCTTCCATTGCAAGAGCAGGACCCTGGACCATTGTTTTTTGACAAGAAGAATGAGAAAGCTCTCGTTGAGAGTATGAAAGAAAAATTTCATACATTCCATGGATAACGCGGTCTAGACATCGCTAACATATGTGAGCCGACGGTGAGGTTTGCAACACAAGCCTTAGCCTATAAATTATTGAGGAAATGCAGAAGAGACCAAGTGCCAACAACGGTTACAACAACCACAAAACGATGTGTAGAGGGTGTCTAGATTAACTGGGCAACATTTTCGTTGAACCAATTTTTGATTGATTACGAGGAAGTGCAAGACAAGGGGACAAAAATCCAATACTCTTGGTTATTGATCCTAATCATGCTATCATCTTGGAGGGAGCCGAACGACAATCAATTTTTGGGCGTCAAGGAGAAATCGTGCTTAAACACGCACTATTAGAACCTTTGGTACACTACACATAAGGTGCTTCAGATGGACACTAATGTCACATTCTATATCTACAAGGAAACTATCAGGATGAGCATAGAAGGAACACCACACATACGACCTCAAGTGTTCGAGGCATACAAGGTAGTGGTGCATTTTAAGGCAAGGCATCACCACAGGTATGTTTAAACAAAGAAGTACCCAGATCAATAATGGTTGCTAATACAATACATGTTGACAAAAGAGGAGATGGGCAACATTATGCTTGATTGGGATGAGGAGTGGACGATTCCACCCACAAAGACAGAGCCATCCACACAGCCAAACCCGAAAGTAATGACGTCGATGAGGAGGAAGAAGAAGAAGAGGACCAAGACAAACGAAAGAGTCCAGAGGAGCCAACGCCATCACCAACACCGTGCAATGACCGAAAGAGAAAAGAGCCAGAGATAGGGGGATCCGGATAATAATGGCCCAAGCGCAAAGATGTTAAGGAAGTGGTTATCCAGGTGATGACAAAAGAAGATTTGGAGAAGATAGGTGACTAAGTAAAAGAAGTCATCGACGATGCATTTCAACGCGCATCACAACAACACTAAGATATGAACAAATGTATGTAGGCATATATGGTAGAATTGCGAAAACTATTAGAAGTCGCAAACATCACACCAGGGAAACAGACGGAGGAGGAACCAAAAACAAGCATTACCAAGAGTGGAGAGGCATGACCAACAATCTCCTAGTCCTTGGCAGTCGCAGGAGAACAAAGGTTGATTAAGCTAGCAACATGGGCAGTCGAGTTTCCCATGACATAAATGCAAGAACGGGTCAGGGCATTAGGTCACATAGATTTAGTGCTCTCATAACTACCAATGAATGTATTGCAGGAGCTACATATGAGCACCACACAAGAGCTGAACTTGCCCACCGAGAAGACATCTAGTGAGCTAGTAAATATTACAACAAAAAATGTTGCATTAGAGACAGAGTACAACAAAGTGAAACATGATTGCGACGAGGCCGTGCAGAAAGTAGAATGAATGCAACATGCATTCGAGCGAGTATATCAAGAACTCCCATAGGCGTAGGTTGAGAAGGAGGCCCCAGTGGAAGATCAGGTCACTAAGATAAGTGAAGCCATTCAAGGCTTCTGCACACACATAATTGATCTAAAAGCACGCATGACACCAAGCACTCCACCTGAAGAGAGGGAGACGAAGAAGCAAATTGTGAAAACAACGGTGGACAATATCAAGACTCTAGAAGTAGAGTGTGGGCAATTGTATATAGAGACTATGGGTATTTGGACACAACTAAGTGAAGATAGGGTGCAACAAGAGATAAGTCGGAAGATTCAAACTGCACAAGGAAAGGTGCAGAAATTACAAGCAACGATGAGCACATTACCGCCAGAAGAGGTGGTAACTGCAATGAACGAGAACTGAAAGTTGTATTCATAAATGAATCAATTAAGGGTGGAGTAGTAGGCTCACTCACAGCAGATAGAAGTCTTATAGGAAGAAGCATTCAAAGTAACAACGACCTTGACGACAACTCAAAGAATCATCAAACATGAAGCTGAGGAAGGTGTCGAGAAGGTGCAGGCTCGCGTTACTGTTGAAACAATAGACCAAATTTTGTAGAAGGAACTAGAGGTCAAAGAAAAGGCCGCAACAATGAAGGCGACCTTCGAAGCATTCATGGCGCACTAGAAGAAGGCCTGAGTGGCTCGGAACGAGCCATAGGTGAGTGTTGGTGGCCTATTGGAAAGGAATTTGGGATAAGTTTTGGGATTTGTGCCAAAAGGAATTCAATGAGTAAAAGGTGGTTAGAAGATGGACCAGAGTGTGCGACGGGAGCAAACTTTAAGGAGTCAAAGAGCACGACAAAGCAATGCGCGAAAGGTGGAAAACGGTTATAAACCATTGGGTTTTGGGGGACACTTTGTCCACTTTTGTAACAGGCTTTTGGGAGACACTTTGTCCACTTTTGTAACGGGTTTAGCCCCATTTACGTATAAATATGTAAAGGGTTTTGGGGAAAAGGGGTGTGGTTTGACATGTGAGAAGTTCCTGGTGCTTTTTTGGGAAGGAAATCGAGCAAAGGAAGAAATCTAAGGTATGACTAAGGAGTGAACTCGCACTGCAGCATAATGACTAGGCAGGTTTGGGTAATGTTACTGTTGCATATTTTGTAGCGCAGTGCACAATTGTAAGAGAATCATCAATGAATAATAACAGAAGCCAACCATTATGGACGTAGCTCATGTTGGGTGAACCACGTAAATCTGTGTGTTGTGATGTGTTGTATTTGAAATTTATGATGTTTTATGATATATGTTAAATGTATGGCTCACATATGGTGTTATAATGTTGTGCATAGACTATGTTTAATAATAAAGTAACTATTAAGTGATGGGAACTGCGCACGTGAGCGAATGGTAGCAAGGATATGAAGAATTCCTCACTTCCCCTCATCGCTGCAAAACCTTGGTTCCTGCAACCCCTCTAGATGCCTCGGGTGAGACTTCGCTTTCTCTGCATGTGATGCCGAAAGGGCTGGTGTCTAAGGGTTTTGTTGGTATTTGAATGATTAACCCCAGGTCTGTCCCCTGCACGCCAACAACCTCTCACCTAAATTTCCTTTCGATTTCACAAAATTCCCCCAAATATTAGATCTAAAATGGATGCCAGCCTAAAAAACACACAAAACAACAATCCACACTTTCTTTGATCAGGCGAGTCGATTAACAAACATGAGAGTTCTATTGTTGATAATTATTAGATTGTCAATCTTTGTGCTTAAATATTGTGTTGGTTTATTCTCATTTTCATGCTAACTATAAACTATGATAACAACAACATATTTCAAGCGATATCTTGACCAACAATAACAATAATAACTCATAATAACAATGATAACTAACCTAAAGATAACGTTAACCTAAACACTTGCCTCGAATGATTTAACAATCAACATTAAATTGATATATTCAGTTAGAAACACAACTCATGAGATTTGTAAGGAATATCCGCACCACACATGGGGCACATGATATAAATGGGAGAAACATAAGTACTAGGATGAAACCCACACCAAAAACGAGGTAGATGCACTTATCTCAAAACTAATAGCATAATATCCCACTCCAAGCATTGATCAATAGAAGCTAAGCCATACACAAATTATCACAACAACACGCAAAAATGTGTAACTTATTATCTTAGAGGCTACATCTACTTATAGGTTGAGGGATCATTTAACATGGTCAACTTTGACTAATAATCAACACAATTAACTTTGATTGTTATGTCAAGTGTCCTTTTTGTTGACATTGTTTGATCAACTTAATTACATTATATTGCATTGTTTGGTAACTATGGTTATTGAATACAAAAGGTGGTATTCA
Source organism: Picea mariana (assembly GCA_032191745.1). Classification (NCBI taxonomy): domain Eukaryota; kingdom Viridiplantae; phylum Streptophyta; class Pinopsida; order Pinales; family Pinaceae; genus Picea; species Picea mariana. Next base: position 66,607 of record JASDQU010817432.1, read on the forward strand.
CATCCGATGTTATTACCTAGAAAAGGTGAATTGAGTGACTAATTGGTGAAGTGACGATTTTATCTAAGTCTTATCTCACTTAGCAAAGAGTAAGAAGTTTGTCTCTCTCAATAGCCAATGCTTTGTGGATGAAGGGTGGTCTTTTCTTTGCAGAAAGGGAATCCATTCCAAGCATCTAATGTTGAGGAAAGGAGATGGACAACTCCTCGACCAAGAGATTGGGTTTCCCACTAAGCATAAGGTATTGACAAGGCTTGGAAGTAAACTTGGAAAATACAACTAGACTTTTGGAACAAGAGTCGAGTATGAGGAAAATCGGGGAAGAAAGCCTGGCAAGCAGGTAAATGTCTAGAAGTTGGGAAACTTAGATAGTTGCAGTAGAAAAGTAAAGCAAAGGCAAACCCAATAGAACACATTATTGAAGATGACTCTTTTATCAAAACAAGTGAGCCAAGATAATGGATAGCTTGAAGAAAGAAGTAGCAATATATTATTAGAGAGCCAAACTTGTGAAAGTGAGTAGTGAGAGGAAGCCCAATAACCATATTGAGTGAGAGAATGTTGTGTTATACCAATCCTCGAAGGAATCCAAGACCGTCTAGAAAGCAAAGCTAAGAAATTGTAGGAAGAACTTTGTAATAGCTCCAAAGCCATAGGCAAAACTAAAGACAATGTGTAAACATTGTATTTAAGTAACTAATCTAGTCTAAAGCTTTTTTCTCTAGTTAAAGAAGTTGCTTGTGTAATATAACTATGGATTTGTTTTCTTACAACCTCTTCTTCTACTTTTTATTTTTTATCTGCTACTAATTTATTCAAGAGTTAAATAGTAAAGTTGGCCCATTAATACACATTACACTAAGGTTAAAGTTGACATTGTTTAAGGCTTCCATGCTTGCCATGGAAATCCATTTTCAATGCCATTGGGTAATTCTAACCTATCCACTTGATACATATCCTAATCACTTACTTGATTGGATTATGATTAAGGTCTTGCAAGATAAAGAGTTCCAAGTAGATTATATGCATATCTTTACAAGAAAGTCAGGATGTTAAGGAATCGAGCAATTGGACAAGTCAAGGTTTGATGGAAATTTTATAAAATTAACGAGGAAGTAGGGGAACTGAAGGATGCTGTGCAAGAATGATACCCATTTGTTTGATAAGAATGATTCCATTGATGATGGTCTTTCCAAGGGGATGAGATGTAATTGCATATGAAATTTGGATATGTCTATATGCACATCAAGAATTAATACAATGTTATGGTTGTAATCTCGAGGATAAGATGTTGAACAAACATTAAATTTTCTATAAGATTGGAGCTTGTGCCAATATCCCATTTAGTGTAGGAAGCATGCACACTAACATAAAAAAATGCTTTCCTCACCTTGAAATCAATCATGTTATAAATAATGAAAAAAAAAAAAAAGTTAAATCTGATCAAACATGGTCTCAATTTGATGTTAATTAATGGAACAATGTTCCATACCCCTCTAAGGTTGAAATCTATAAAGACATGTTTCCCAACCATCTCTTCTGTCCAAGTGACACATCTTGCTTGCATAAGAAGATCGTGGATAGGGCAAAGTGCAAGTCCCAGGTGAATTTGGTGGAATAGATCCTATAGAGTCATAATTTCTTAGCTAAAGTGCTTTCAAGCATCGAGAATGTTGGATGTTCATGTTGTGAGATGGTGATATGTCATTGCAATGTTCCCTAAATGAGGAAGGGCACACTTGCCTCAATTGTAAATTAGAAGCACAACTAAAATAAGTTATTAACTCAGGACAAGTGACACAAGGGGGGTTATGACATGCCAATTGGAACTCAAATTGTGTTTTGTGCATATCGCACAAGAGGGTCATAAACATGTTTTGCATTATGCCTATGTATGCTACATATTGAACACCTTGGGAAGAGAA
>JASDQU010817432.1:74522-102023 GCA_032191745.1 Picea mariana
CACAAGTAGGTCATTGTCTCATGTCCCCTGATAGAAAAACCTTTTAGCCATTGAAGAAGAAGAAGAGAGCCTAGCCATTGCTACACTCTTTCTTTCTTCTTCCCTTAAGCTAGCCGTACCTTTAAACTTCAAGAGGAAGAGGACGTCCTAGGCCTAGGTTATCTACACCTAGGGCCGTTTTTCTTTTAGGGTTTGATGAAAGAGGCCTGCCTTTGCAACACTCTCCCTCTTTAAACCTTCTTGTCTTGATTTTACTTGTTCTTTGAGTTAGTTGTTTACCGGGAAGGAGGAGAGAGCACGAGGCCTTGCTTAAGCAACACCGGAGTGAGCCTCTCTCCCCTAGGGTTCTGTCTTTAAGGTCCTGCTATTGCAGCACCTTGAAACCTTTCCCTCTTGTCCTTTGAATCTCATCCCCTTCAACTTGTGCGTCCTTCACCTTTTGACTCCATAACCCTAGGCACTGATCTTTAGCCTCCAACTTTGAAGTGAAAGTGATTAAAACAACTCTCAAACTCTTATAAATTGAAACCCTAACTAATTACTAACCCTAAAAAGCTGACGTCATCCTTGGTTATTCCATCTTGACGCAACAAATTTCATTTATTAAGCAATTGGATGATGGTTTAAGCATTTATTGAATGAGGGATTGATTGGATACATTGATTGCTATAACATCTTGATATTTATTGGTGAAGTAACATTATTTCATTGCTATATTAACAAACATTGACTTCATGAATATTTATTGTCGCAATTGCTTATACATTGATACAGATAGTCTATTGAAGTACTAACCCATTGAATCATAGCTTGCATATATATATTGGTTTGCTTTGTTTCGGGCAAGTGTTCTTCTTTGGGCCTACACTTCATTATTGGTTGTTTAGCTAGACTATCTGCTTTGGTGGTGACCTGTGAAGGGGGAACTTTACTTTGACTTTTAAACCTTTGCCTCTTCAAAACTCCAGGTTACCGGGGACGTCTCCCATGGGCCTAACTTCCCTAAAGGGAAAGAACCTTGCTATCGTGGTGACATTGGGTGGGATAGGTTCCTGTTACGCTAGTTTGGCCTTCTACTTCATAGCTATTTGACCTAGCTACAAACTGTGCGATAACAGGACAAGAATGACCCGAGGTGCAAGATACGTGTCCGATAGCATCGAGCTAAATACATTCACGGAGTGATCTTATGAGAGGATCAACTATGAGGTGAATGTGGCTTCGATGAGGTCATGATTCTTGTCATGGGACAAGAATGACCTGAGGTGCTAGACACATGGTGGTGGAGATGGATCATTAATATAGCTAAATGAGGCTCATGGATATTGTGATATTGTCTATGACAGAAGAATACCAAGAACAAGTACGACGATATATATTTGATGATTGCTACCAGATGATGCTGATAGTAATGATGGTACTTATGATGATACTCATGACATGGGTGTAGCCATGGGTGAGCACGTCATGCGAGTGTATCCCATGACGATGATGGTGACACACACCACGAGGTGTAGCTCTAGTGTTCTCTAGCGGATTGTGGCCCCTAGACAAGATTGACAAGTCCACATGGGTGTAGCCATGTGATGTAATGATGCTACTAGTAGCATGGTCTGCGTAAGCATGACGAGAGGATCATGGCATAGCGAGCAAGGCTATGAAGACCAAAAGGGAACATCATGGTTAAATACCTCCCTAGCTAAGAGGGAGTCTTGATATTATGGTAGCTGCGGGAGGTATTAACCTCCATATGTAACCTTTGACTAGAATAGAATATTCTAGAAGCAAGAGAAACCCTAAACAGATGTGTGAAAACCCTAGAAGCAAGAGAAACCCTAAGCAGATGTGTGAAAACCCTAGAAGACATGTCGACTCAACAGAATATATAATATTAAGATATTATCCTCCAGGAAGACAAGTCGGCCTAGACAGGTGACAGAACCACTATAAATAGAGGACATCTTGGCTCGTTTGTTCACTCATTCACACACTCTCAGTCACCCGGAAACAATGCGCAAGTTTGGAGGAGGAGCAACATCAGCTGCAGTTGTACAATTCTCTTTTTTAGTCTTTCTAGTACTTTATCTTGTCCGCTACCCTTGGAGAAGGTGCGCTCTCTTGGTTATCTGTTGGTTATGGTGTGGCTTCCTGGAATCATTCCTTTTGTCAAAGGTTAAGGTGCTCGGGGGTGGCTTTATGCCTATGGTTGGGTGATAATGGTGTAACATTGACTATGGTTAAACAAGCACATCAACATTATTCTAACAAAAGATTCTTTTGTTGTATTTTTTCTTGTTGGAGTTGTGATTCAAGTTGGAGAAATTTAATTTTGTCCTACGAATCTTGTAAACAGGTTAGAACTTTGGTGAGAGTTGCTATGTCAGATGTGACTATATTGTCCACGGAAGAGAGTATTAGAGTGTTTAGTAAATCTAATAATTCCTCAACTCGAGCCATTTAGACATTGACTTAGACCACAAGGGTTTCTTGCAACTCCACCCTTTAACAATTAGACTCAACAATGCAAACAACGAATTGAGGGTGTCGGCTTTTATYGAAAATGCACCCGTTTACAAAAAAAACACAATTAAAATTACACAAAGACTAGTTGCAAGTATATCGTTGTTGTGAATGTGTTGTCGATGTTGTGATTCTGCTTAGTAGGCGTGTTGGTCTAATTCCYTGGYGGGCCCTGTCCTCAATTCATCATGGCTCTTTGTGCCCATAGTCTCTCTCAACGACGAAGGTAGATTACACATCAAATCCAAGCTAAGCACGAGCCCTGCAAGTGTACATGCAAAAAGACGACCTGAAGTCGTTCACTCATTGAAATCCTTGAACAAATTCTTGAACAAACTCTTCGCCACTTCTTGCAAAGTCGCCACAGCAAAGGACTGGAATCTTAAGTCTGTCTGGAAGTCCTTTGATACCACACGATCAATTCAAGAGTTTATGGCATGGACCATCTACCTCCATATTGAACCATATTCCTTTTATCTTGGCATGGTAGCGTGGTTTCCGTTGCGACTGTTCCACTGTTGGAAACCTTCGACATTACGAATTGGATCAACATTCGAGATTGTGAGCTCCTGGGGATGACATGGTTACTGGCTCAGAATAGAACCACCTACATTCCTACTGTTTCCCGGCCTGCATTGCCAAGCTTTTCTCCTCTTTTGGTGGCTTCTCCTGGAATATTTGCGGCACGTAGAAACTAAAATGGGAAAATTATTTGCAAACGTGAGAATCGAGACACGGTGCTAATACCACACTAGGGTTATGATTGTGGAGAAATCATGAGCTCTGTGGGGAGGAGGCGAATGGTATGGGATTTAAGACGCCGCAACTTGAAGACGATGCTCAGTGATGCACACTATAATAATTCTTTCTATGCTAGAGTGGGCGGCATTAACAATACAGAGCTTAATCGGCCCAAGAGAAATTTTCATCTATATCTCTAGAGAAAAGCCCCTAGAATCCAAAAGATTTGTCTAGGACCTATTGCCAGTTTGGATGATAAGATGACTGACAAAGCTGAAATCGAGGCTGACTCTCAAGCTGATATCTTTGTAAACAGTCGAATTTGAGTAAATGACCTGACAAATCAAAGAGGATTGTGGAGGTTGCAAAACAAAAAATGAATGCTTCTCTCACCATAGAAGTTATGATGGAGCTGATGTTTAACTTTGACTTAGGAACACAAGAACTGAATTAAAACTTCAATAGATTTAAGAACCAAATTCTTTTGGCTTGAAATTCTTTTAAAGGGACAATTCTTGTAGGTGGTGTGGAATTGCTATGTAGACAGAAAGAAAATTAAGGAAATCAATAACTACTTAGAAATACATAGTAGACCTGCTAAGTGAAAGGCATGATTTGTAAAACAATGAAGTAGAAGCTACGGATAATTTGTCTTGTGTTTGTCCTTCTAGATTAATATTAGATTATTTAAGTCTAGAAGCTGTGTTTGCCAGCATTGCTTTTCTTGAAAGGTTTGAACCCGATTTTGTGACTTCCATGCATGACTAAACTTTATAGTGTAACATGACAAATATTTTGAGGAAGGCCTGAGGATATTTTTGAAGACACAAATACTTATGGAGTGCTGATAGTGCTCTCTTGAGAAATTTGATCTCCATATTAGGTGATTCTTATAGATGACTGAGAATACCCGTGAACTTAGACAGCCATAGCTAAACTGTTATTCAGCTGTAGCTTTACTTTCATTTGTCCTTACTAGTTGTCTTTTATCATAGAATCAGTGGTGGTTGCTGTATAGCTTGGTTATTTATTCTGAGATATACTTGTGGTAATTTGCATCAAGATGCCTCCTCAAAAGTTAAATGCATTCCCTCAAAATTACATGTAACTAACAAAGTTCATTGATGTGATTCATATATCACTGATTTTCGGAAAACATTTCAGCATCTGCTGTGCATCCATGCACCATATATTTTGGAGATCCCTTTCTAGTGTTTGGCGATGGGATTGCAAAAAAGAATAGTGAGATGTTAACTGAAAATATAGTTGTGTGACCAGTTTGTGCTAGTTACTGGTGATACTACTAGAATAGGGGTTCCTGCCTCTAGATTATTGATATTGTCTAATAGGAGAGCATGTTGTTTCCATTTCAAATGTTATGATGTTAGGTGCAGCCAAACATTGTCTAATGGTAAATGTCCACAGTTTCTATAGTTGAATTTGATGTGATCTTAATTAACTATGGTCTTTAAGGACTCATTTTTTCTTACAGTTTGTTTCTCCTACAAAGGGTCAGGGCAGTAGGATGCTTTATACTCGTGCATTTTACTTCATTTTATGACATGGTTTCAAAATTACTGGCTTTAGGACACAGTGAACACGAAGCACAAAAAATAAATTTGTTTGATTGAATGAGAGGTAAATTTGGTTGGTGCTATGGGAAAAATAAAAGGCTGTTCTATTTTTATTATTTAACTTTTCTGCTAAAATTCTGACAGATATCCATCTTTTTCCTCCATTTTTTAGCTTGTAAACTGGATGCACTTGCTCAATCTTAATTATGGTGACCTTGTATGCTGCAGTTTGTAAGGAATGCATTTATCAGAAGCTTCTCGATGAGGAGACATACTGTTGCCCTGTATGTGATGTATATCTTGGCTGTGTGCCTGTGGAGAAGCTCCGGTATTACATTGTGGCTTTCTTTCGTCTTTACTATATGGTCAGATATGTTTATGTAATTGGGCTTAATCTTATGCATTTTTCTGTTTGACAAGATTCTTAATATGGAGGAATAATGAAGTGTTCAGACAACTTTCAGGTTCAGATGTAGATTTTGATGCTTCACTGTCTTAAGAACAATTATATTCATAGAACCTGACACAATGCCTCTTTAGTTGAACAGCATTAATACCAATTCAGTTGTATTTGGGTATTTATCATAACAGTTTCCTTCATGGCTGGGAGAATGACTAGATTGTGCTTTAAATTATAATCATCTTATTTAGGTGAAGTGTTGTTGGGGAGTGGTTCTCCCCAGAAAAATCCTCGGAGTGAAGTGGTACTGGGATCCCGCTTGTGACAGTCCTAGGAGTGTGCTTGGGAGTGCAGTGGATTGCATCCTGAAGCACTCTGGAGAACAGGGAGTGCTTGTGGAGTTCTCCAGTAAGTGCGTTCAGGTGGGTCAAGAGTGCACTCTCGCACCATTCCTGTCCAGAGTGTGATTACGGAGCAGGGGTGGGAGCCCCTGGAGCAATCCCTAGTAACTAATGAATGTCATATTGTGTCCAACACTTTGTTCTTGGACTTTGTACATATCACTTACTATTGTCAAGGCTTCTATTAGACGTCTGTATTATTTGTAATGATTCATGCTATATACTTGTTCTTTTTCTAAGAAACACAACAGATTAACATATTGTGCTACATATTCACAATAGGCAAAGCATTGGTCGTTTTTATTTTTAACAGGAAATATGTAAGAAAAATGCTACTTGTACATATGCTACATAAATATGTATCTTCTTTTTATTTTGGTAAATGAAAAAGAATTTTCATTATGGGTAAAACAATACGTAATTACAGTCATAACATTAACGATATGAGGCTTCCACATCTGAATGCTTGAAAGTGGTAAACAGGTTTCTATGACATACAAAATATTAAAAGATAGTGTGAATCGTGATCTTAATAACTGCTGAAATAAATTTCCCGGGTAGAACCTAACATGGAAGATAAAGCATTTTAGTGCATAAAAGATATAACAGCTTGGCTATATGTAGAATATTTCATTATGAATAAAAATAGTCTTTGGCAAATAATTCGAGGTGCTGGTAAGAGCATGATCCTGACTTGAGCAGAGTGAATCATGGGGACAGTTGTGATTAAGCAAATCAACAAGAWCACTTTGACATTGTGAGGAATGTCATTTGTACAACAGCATTGAACAGACCAATCAATTCTTTGTGAACAAGTATCCCATTTGGCAGGTCGATCTGAAACAACATTAGATTGGTGATGGATTTGGATTTATGTAGGTACTCAYTATATTGAGTACTCCTGAGGCAAACTTGTCTTGKCACAGAAAATGAGCTGAACTGACTCGTTGGTGAGTCAAACTCATTAATGATGAGTTTTACATGCAAGTATGTGTGGGTCAAATGGAAACCCATGAGTACTTGTTGAGTTTTTCATTGGTGGGTGAGTTTGACTTGCAAGCCTGATGAAGAACTTGGTGGCTCCGTTTATAAGTTTATAACTTTATATAACCCAAACAAGAAAAAATTACCATTCTACTCAGAAAAATTAGCTGAGCTTTTACTGAATCTGAGTAGAACTCTTACTCTCCAGTGTTGTTGAGGTTTTTGTTGAGCCGAGTTCTGTAACACTGACAGATATTAATTAATTGATCACAAGGAAGTAATTGTTATGTTTTCCTTCAATATGTTGTGGTCTTTGTTTCAACCTGCCGTCAAGTTACTCCCTTGATATCACAGTAGAATGCCCAATGATAGCATCTTTCATGTTGGGTTGTGGTTTCAACTTCTTTGATTATGTCAAAGCTTTTTAGTTGTTTTATCATACCGAAGACCAAGATCAGGTATGTTGATGTCATTGATGGCTCCCTACTTCAGATTCCCTATAAATAAAATTATTGATAAATGTGAAAATAATCTCCAAGTTGTTTGTTTTAGATTACTTTTACCATCTTGGGTTTGATTCAATATGATATCTCCCGAATCAAATTGAATAGAGTTGAATCCTTCTTAGTTTTATTTATCTTCCCTTAAAAGTCGCACCCACTTAAAATGTTTTTCTCAGTGTACAAGAATATCATTGTATGGGAAAAAATTAAAAGAAAATTTTCAGATCACTTCTAAAATATCTTTACCTTTGTTGTCTCTAATGCTAATAGAAAATTGGACCAAAGAAACTATTAGGTCTGTTGTTCCATCTAGATTCTAAAGTACCAAAAATTCAGCAGCTCTATTTGACCAATTCTTCTAGATGTACAAATAAAAAATACAAATGTTAGTTGAGGGATCATTTTTGATGAAGTCATCTATACACGACAAAATGCAAAGGGTAAAGTACAATTATAATACATATTTGGTCAAGGTCCATTACTAATTAGACCAAGTTTCATAGTTTCTCCTGCTTAGAGGAAATTGTCCCTAATTAGTAATTTTTGCATAGATGGGGGAGTTCCAGAATCGCTACTGAAATGCTGATTAGGGAAAACACTTGGATTGGGTGGGTAAAGAGCCTTTGCATACCACCAAATAAGTTGTGTTTTGACACTGTCTAGTAGATCCAGCAGTGTATCTTCGGGCAAAGGAGGCTGAAAATCAGGAATGGTGGCATCTAGATGTGTGACTGAAACTGATTCCTTCAAGTATGGAGGTTCATGCAACTTGAGCTTATTGACATTCGCCAAATCATGGATAGCTAGCTGAGGTGGAAGATCCATTTTCAAGGCATTGGGACCAACCTGTCATGTGGTGGTATATTTCTCATACTGGATTGGCTTGAGTTTGTGCTTTTGCTGATTTTTGAACTTTTGTTTGTGCAAATGATGCTAAACTGTTGCGAACCTATAAATGAGGAGGTAGTCGATGTCTGTCATGTAATACCTTGTACTTGGTTTGTGTTTACTGAAGTATGTCGTGGACTTTGCTATGAATTTTGGCCAAGTTCTGCACAAAGGAAGAAACATTATCTTGCTTTTTCTGTTGGTGGGATTTGGTGTAGCAAGGGGAGCAAATGGAAGCTCATAAGGGGAAGGAGGCTGGAAGAGATAACAAACCTCAAATGGGGATTCCTCAGTGGACACATGAGTTGGCCTGTTGTAGTTGTGCTGCAAAATGTGCATGTAATTATCCCATTGTTTGCTCTGTTGGTGATAAGTGCAGAGGGTATGGCCCATGGTCCTGTTGATTACCTCAGTTTGTTTGTTAGTTTGGGGATGGAATGAGGTGGAAAATCTCAATTGACAACCAAGAAGCTTCCACAATGTCTTCCAATGTGACTCATCAGTCAAGAGTCATGCTCTGAAATGATGGGCATCATGTCTTGAATCAATTTGGTTTGAAACTTGTTCTGTTCCTGTCATTGTAGAACAAGCTGCTCCATGAGGAGCTGGCTTGGTTGGAAGTATTTCTCTTGCATCTGTTCTGCCAAGAGCTGAATGGTACAGGAGTCTTGGGAGCTGTCTGAATCTCTAGAATTATGAGGAGCCATGATGCAGTACGAAACAAAAGTTATATTGATTTGGAGTAGTTTTCATCTGTGATAGCTACATCATATTTGTCGTTGAAATCTATGGTACACATAACAGGAATATGTGGTAGAACAAAAAATGAATTAGAGGGATTGCAGGTTGTGAAAATGTAAGGCGGCTTCAGAAAATTTGCAGAAGAATGAAAAATGGACTCAAAAGCTTCGAGTGACAAGGTGTTACCTATGTGCGAATGACCTACAAATAGGATGAGTGGGTAACAATGCATTGCAGATCTCTCTAGCATCTTGGAGTTGAGAGTTCAAGGAGAATTTTGGATGGGAGAGTCCCCAAGGATGTAAAATTGCAGAACTCCAAAAGCCCTAAAACTAGGTTCTAATAACAATTGATATGAGCATAGTTAACAACAATGCCAATACTCACATACATAAGAAGGAAGAATGAAAGTACAAAGGATATTGTTGCAACTGTACATGCTGCACACACACACACACACATTATAATTTCAAAATTGGTGGAGAATGATCATCTTTGACCAAATCCCCTAGATGTACAAATATGAAATACAAAAGTTAGATAAGTGATTGTTTTTTACAAATTCACCTACAAAAGAAAAAATATATTTGGATAAAGTACAAATATAATACATATTTGTACAAGGTCCACTAGATTTATTCTACATTAATCATGACCCTTGGATACAAATGGATTAATTGATGGTTTACAAGATATGACAGATGAAAATCTCCAGGTATGGAAACACTCCCTTGTGAATTCTATTGGAAGCTATGGTTTGTGATTAGTGATGATCTTCCAATGATGTGCCAAGAAGCATTGATAACAGAACATATGGGAGAGCATGTCAATGTCGATCTGATGATTGATGAAGTTAGTCCTAAGGGGACAAAAAGAGACATGTTGGCAGGATGGAGATTAATCACCTTTCTTAATTTCTCTGCAAGATATGAAGTAGAGACCTAGCCAATAGAAATACTGTTGTAAGGATTGTACAATATGAGCAAAACAAGCTTCATTGAGGGTCGACTAATGCTTGACAATCTTATTACGGCCCATGAAAGGTGAACAGGCAAGAACAAGTGGACAAAGGGTGCCTTTTCCTGAAGATTTGGTACAGGCACAAACCAACAATCTGGAATCACTCACATAAGAAGGAAAGTCTAGGCCAATAGCAAGTATGCAAGTAACAGAGTAGATTACTGGAACTGTACACTTGCTGTACACTCATTTGTATTAGATATATATACTATATAGGAGTACGAAATTGTTGGAGATGATAATGCAAGGTTACAATAAAATATAAAATGTTAGGTGAGTGATCATCTTTGATCAAGTCACTTATAAATTATTTACAATGAAATAGGTGGAGTGTAAAATACAAATATAATACATCTGAAACCCATTTACTAGAGCAAGCCTCATCAGCTCTTCCTTGTTGAGAGGAAGTTGTCCCCAATTTCCATTGATGATGGGAAAACTGTTGCTCACACGCTGACTGGGACAATCACTTGGCTTGGGTTGTTAAAGTGCGAGTGTGGCCTGCCAAGTGAATGGTGATGTGACATTGCCTAGTGGATTTGATTCATATATCAAGAAGTGCGGCCACAGTCAATGGATGCTGAAAATTGAGAATGGTTGCCTTTGGATATGTGATTCAGATTGACAAATTCGTCTGAGCAAGGTGGTTCCAACTGATGGAGCTGACTAAGTGGAACAATAGTTGAAGTAGGAGCAGTGCTGGATGCTTGGAAGGGAAACTCCTTGCTGAAGTGTGAATGCTCCCCAGATGTACTGCTGAAGTGAGTAAGCCACATTTTTTTATCAACTCCCTGTTTAGGTGAGTACATTGGGTACGACAGGGTATGCAAGAGGATACATCCTAGTCCCAGAAAAGTGCATCCCCTACAATCGGGTATGCACAGAAGTGCCTTGTACCCTCAAGGGATGCACAGAAGTACCAGACTGTGGCAGGACTTTTTGAAGGAAAAAGCTTAATACTTAATTTCTATTTTCCTGACCTTTACTATTGGGTCCCACCAACCCTCTTACACTCTATAAATAGTGAAACACAAAACAAACTTTAACAGAATCACAATGATCATTTGCAAGTGTGATTTCTGGTACTGGACAGTGATTTGGTAGCTGAAAAATCTCAATAACAATGGATTTGTAACGTGTTTTAGTTGGATTCAACTCTGAATGCATCGGAGAGGCATTCTTGTGGCTAATGTTTTGTCACAACAGTGAATGTTTTTGCAATTTTGTCACAAGAACTGTGGTTGGAAATTAAAAGTAGCATTGTGATATTCTGATTGTTACACCCTTCAGAATGCTGCTTTCATTTTGTTTGATCATGCTTATTTACTTAATGCATTATGTTTGTGGAAACATTTGAAACCAACGCCTTAGTACTATGATGTAGTTTTTGTTTGGTTTTGGTCTTTGGCTGGAAAATGTTTTTAATTTACTTATGTAAGTTTGAGCCTAGGTAATATTGGGTGGCCAAGTTATGGGCTCCAATATGCAATGTAAGGCATGGACAATTAATATAAATTTTGTGGTTGGGACTTGCTCCCGGAGGTTGGAGGAAACAAAGGAGAATCTTAGCTCAACAAGAATAGAGTGGAGGAGACGTCAATCAGTTGTCCACTCTGCAGGACTTGAGAAAACGTGCACTACATTTCTATTATCTAAGATTAGCTTTCTTGGCATGCAGTGTTTTGGCTTAATTACTGGAAGGGAAATCTTATGGCGTTTGATGGTTTTGATAATGCATATGATGGTTTTTAAAAAAAAGAGTGCTTGCTGAAAAGTTCTGTTGCTGCACATGTTGCTGAAAGTTTTGTTGCAGCACATCTTGGCATCTATACTTGTACACTTGGATGTCTTTGGTCAAGGGATAACTCTGTTGTTTTAATGTCTTCCATGGCAGAAACACTTTCCCTCTGCCATCCCTACTTTTGGGTTCCTATCTATGAGACTTAGTAGGGAGGAACAAAGTGTGGATTCACAGTGGACTCTGTAAAGGACCAAGGGTGTATTGGGTGAGCTCTCGACTGGAACTTCATTCAGTAAGAAAAAGAGAAAACTACTGGGTAAAGCATGAGTAAATTCCTGGACATGAATCCCAATGGTGCTGAACCAGGGCGCTGTATTCCTTGCTTTTATGCCATCATATTGAGTTTGAACCCCTGGGAATTGATTCAATTCTGTTTGGGGGTGGTTTTCTGAGTAAATCCTATGTCTGGGTGATGAATCAGACCTCTGGTAGGAATTCCCATCCATTTCAGTAGATAAGTCTTTGATTTTGAGTGTTGTGTTGGTAAATTTTCTGGTGATATTGCTCTTTTTGCTGAAAACAAATTTGAATATTGTTAATTTGATTCAATATGCATTTTATAATTTGACTCAGTATGCATTTTCCTGTCATTATATGTTCATGGGTTCAATGAAATTGTGGTAGATTTTATATGTTATATAGAACTGTATGTATCTTGTAAGGCTTGTGGCTTTCTCAGTTGCGAGTTAGACAGTCATTGACAATAAATTACATTGGAAAGAAGTTCTGTTTTAACTCCATCAGAACTACTATGATTATACTGTGGCAGGTCGCAGAGGTTGCCACAGAGGTGTAGAGGTAACAATTAAGTACAGTGCGTTCATTTGCTTTATTCTGTTGCTTTATGCCAAAAGGATAGTATCTACATTTATTTGCAAATATCTTAGTTCAGGATTTGAACGAGCCAAAACTTAGTATACAGTCGGATAGACCTTGATAGTTGAAACAATGTGCATTTTGAGCTTTTGAATGTCCTGAAACGGTCAAGATATGGAATAGATACAAGTGTTCCAGTGCTCAATTAGGTTTGGGAACTAGAGCCGTGCCTGCATTTTGATTTAAATCTCTGTTTAGTGACTGCGTGGGTCCAACCTAGGTCGGATGGTTTACTCTTCAAAGATTGTTTTGACTGGCTACATGCCTGTTCTCGATAGGGTATGATAGAAGTTTCTCCTGCAATCTGCTAAAGATTTATAGCAGGATTGTTTTTAATGACATGCCCATTTTGCTTAAAAAGGTCATTGGACAAAAAGGGGCACAACTTTGGCCTTGGATGTCAGTTTCTGATTCTGCAAGTTGCAGTGAGCTCCCGACTCAGAGGACTTAAATGTGATCCTATGCAGATGGAAAGTGGTTGATGCTGTGACTGAGTTTTTTAATCCATGAAATTCGGGATTTTTGTGCTAAAGAACCTTTCAGGTCTCATTACTCTGAGAGGCATATCTTTCTTGTACGAGGTTGAATTTGAGTTCCGTCAGTTGTATTTGAAAGTTGATTCAAAGAAGAATGCTTTGGTATCACACTTGACTGAAGATTACTGCTGCAGTATTTTGTGATGGACTTGCAAAGTCAAACTTGATCCATTTTCTTGAGTTATTGTAAATTTTTTTAAAAAATATACCCCGATACAAGGAAGAACTCCAGGTACATGATAAGCATTCATTTGCTGTGACACACAAATCCACTATAAATCACTCGAGAGGACCAGAGGTGATTTGTCAAGGTTGGGTACCCATGTCATTCATTACAGTTGAGAAATCCAGATTAACAGTTGCGAAATCTGAGTCTTCGATATCTAATGACCTCTTTTACAGTTAAATTCTGCTTATGCCATGAGAAATACTTTGATTCTGATTCATTAGATATCGAAATCTGCAAATGACCCATGTGATGTTATTGCTTTCATGGTTTTCAATGTTTATGATTAATGATTATTTTTTGAAATTAAAAACTTTAAACATTAGTATGTCTATAATATTTATATATTTGGGTTGGGGTCCCCTATATCCTAACCCCCGACATACCTTACTGCCCCTTATTTTCTTTTAGAGAGGGTCTCCAGATGTACTGGGTACACTTCCCCATGTATCCGTGTCCCAACGTTCCAGAAACTTGGTGTAACATTGTTTAAACTTTAAAGCTGGCATTGGTTTCCAAAATCTGTCAGACCTGTTAAGTCAATATAATCTTTGCTTGGAGGAATTCAAATTTGTAGCCATGTGACAGTTTTGTAGCGGAAAAATTCAAATGTGGATGTGGATGAAATGAATGTTTTGAGACTTGTAACGACAGACCTAGGGAAGTCTCTAGGAGGAATTTACAATGGGAGAACACTGATGTTTGGAAGATGCAATTGCCGGAGAAACACGATTGCTGGGAGATAAATTACTGGAGTTTGAGATTGTTGGCCATTGCAGCAAGTGAGCAACTACTGTTGCTGGGCATATATATTGCTGAGAAACGCCATTACCAGGGGTGAGAAGCACACTKCCAGGAGGCAACCATTGTGCCGGAAAGTTCAAGTTCATTGATTGCCATGTAGGAGAGAATAAGTTTTGAGGTGTGGAAATATTAAAATATGGCTAGTTTATGGAGCATGATGTTGTTAGGTTCACAAAAAAAAATGGGCTGAATTATAATGTTTGGAAGCACAAGAAGATTGTGATTTTTGAATATAAGGGAGTTG
Source organism: Picea mariana (assembly GCA_032191745.1). Lineage (NCBI taxonomy): Eukaryota > Viridiplantae > Streptophyta > Pinopsida > Pinales > Pinaceae > Picea > Picea mariana. The sequence goes on from JASDQU010817432.1 coordinate 88,782, forward strand.
GTAGAGGTGGTGATAGGGAAGGTCACAAGATATCCTATTTAGATGAAGCAACAAAAATATTACGATTCCAAGAATTGAGAGGCACCTGTGTTAATTATATTGTCAATTGCTGATGATTTGAATCCACAGGTATAAAATGCCACAGATTCATCTTATTTGTGGAAGATGCTGAAGTCAGTGTATGGTGATAGGGAAGGTCACAAGAGATCCTATTGATATGGAGCAACATAAATATTACAATTCCAAGAATTGAGATGTACTTATGTTAATTAAATTGTCAGTTGCTGATGATTGATTTCAGAGGTATAAAATGCGATGGATTCATGTGATTTGTGGAAGAGGCGAAGTCATTGCACAAGACATCAGATAAAGGCATGGCACTTTAGTATTTACCTTGAAAATTTTCTCTTTTCAATGAAGCTGGCAGAGGCCGATTCAGTTTCTTATCACCTTATTAATTTAAAAGATATCAGGATTAGTCAATTGCAATTGGAAAGGAGGTCGATGAGGAATTCATTTCCTTAAAAATGAATATAGTCCATTACAGTCATGTTTGACCAATTGTCAAGTTATCTTTTACAAAAGGAGCAATGGAGAAAGCAATTTGGAGGTGGTGAAGTGTTGGAGAGTGCTTTTGCAACAAAGTTTGAAGGCAAAGGCAAACAACTGCAATAATTGTTAATTTTTTCAGACCCCAACCCAGTTTCAGTCTCGCTGATTTTTTAGCCAATGTTTAATGCCCAAACCCAGTTTTATATCAGCAATTAAATACACAGCAGAAAATTAATTTCAGAACTGAAACATTAGGATTCTGAACATCGTTTATAGTGCAGAAATAAAATATCAGCAGCACAAGGGGAAAACCAGTGAGAGAGGGTTTTTATTATTTATGAGCTTCTGAGAAATTTCTTTTACAGCATATTCATCTTCAGAAATTACAAAAACTTATCGTAGACTTTCTTTTGCAAAAATCCTTCTGAACAGTCCTGGGAAAGCTCCTCGATTTCTGTGCCAGAAATCCGTACAATTGTATGGCTGACCCAGCAATAAATGCTGTACGGACTGTCTCAGTTTCTGTGCCAAATTTCTGCTAAGACTGTATGGAATATGCAGCAGGAACAGCTCCTCGAAAACCGTGCCCTTTCTTCTTGAAAATTGTGCTGTACGGCCCTCGAAAATCATGCCAAAATCTGTACGGACAGTACGGAATTTCATCCAGAAATTAATGACAGCAGGTGCCTCGATTTCTGTGCCAATAAATGACTGTATGGAAGCCTTGGGATGCGTGCCAAACTTCTCAGAAATGTTTCTGCTATCTCCCTCGATTTCTGTGCATAATAAATGGCTGTACGGCCTCTAGAAATCCGTACTGTACGGACTGCATTCAATACTGTACTTTGCCTTGAAACTCGTGTTAGCTTGCTGCCTTGGGATGCGTGCCCAGTTCTGCAAATGCTGCCTCTTCTCAAGCTCGACCTCTCTCTTGCTCTCCAGAAGATGAAAATGAACAACAACCCTAGCTAGGGTGCGCCCTCTTACCCTAATCGACCTCATGAGGTAGGTGAGGGGTCTCGTAATTCAATGGTTGAGATTGGATTAGATGAGTGGCTGAGATTTGGTGTCTCTTTACTCACCCTCACTAAAGTCATAAAGTCACCTTTTAATTTGCATCTCACAAATTAAATGACTAGGGCCCACATTAGGTACTTTCTCACCCCTTAGGCGCCTAGGGATGAGAAACACTTGCCTAGGTACTTTATTTGATTAAAAAATTTAACAGTAATATAGAGGGAAAAGTGGTCTTAGAAATGTGTCTGTGACAGGTTACATTGGTTCTGATTCCCAAAATAGTAATGGTGTTGCTACTGTGGCAAGTTGGGTCATATTAAGAAGTTTTGAAGAAAGTGGTCGTGGGATCTTGAGGACAGGAGAAATCATCTGAACAAGAAGCGTGCAAATGTTGCAGAGTGTTTCTAGCTTGTCTATGGCTCCGGTATCTACCTGCAGACACTGAAATCTGCCGATTGTCTGCACTCTGTGCTCCAGCAATACTGAGCAATGACAATGTCAATAAAGTCCAGATGTGCTGTTGTGTTTCTCCAAAGCCTGATTTCCCTTTTCTATGCTAGTGTTATTTCTCACACCACCCAGACCTGCTGTGCACATGTATAAATTGCATGTGGTGTGTCTGACAAACAAAATTCGCACATGCTACTGTCAACATGCATTTTTATGTATATTTTAATCTTTAAAAATATTGAAAATCACAACCCTACCATCTGCAAAATGATCTCTAGCATAGAATTCGTTTCTGTACCTGCATTTCTCTCCTAAACCCAGGCTACCCATGTCTTTTTGCAGCCTGTTTTTTTTTTCTTTTTTCTTTTTAAGACTATACCTGATGTTATGCTGCTCCTCTCTAATGTCTTACAACATAAAATTTAATATCAAATTTCATTATGCTGTTACAAACGTTTGATCTCCAGCAGTTTGTAGTATTTCCACACAATGTCTGCACATCAGCATTGATGTTTTATAGGAGCTTCTTTCTCACTCACACTTTGTATCTACACCGGATATAGTTTTTAGTCCCATTGACCAAATTTTGTTGTCATTTGTCGGACATTCATAAAATTACCTCATCTTATCTTATGTTTATCTGCATGACATTGTTACTCCTGCTTTGTTAGTCTTGCATTCTTTTAAGTTTTCTAGCAGACTTCCATCAGTCTTGCATTCTTTTAAATTTTCTTGCAGACATCTCTCAAGCTTGCATTTTTAAAACTTCTTGGCAGACATCTTGGTTCCATTTAATCTTTCTACACATTTTTTTGAGTTAAAGCCTCCTTTAAACTCTATTATTATAGGAAAAATATTTACATGCTTTAATAAAATAAAGTGGGCTGTGACTGCAGTCTCTACTAGCATGTCCGAAAGCTCAAAAGTTGGGGTTGGCAAGCCAAAACACCACTAATCATGAAGTCTCAAGTCCTAGTCATAAAAAAACATAATAGCAATGGGCCAACGCTCGAGACAAGCAACTAATCAAGAAGTTGACTAGCCGCAGGAGGGTGCTGGTCATGGTTGTCGGGGGCCTTGCCCCGAACAACCCATTAACATGTGGATCAATGTTAATGCGTACTGGTTCCACCCATCAATAGGTGGCTTCAAGGGAATGGGCCCTTGTGAGATAGCAAGTGCAAGGGCGGGAAAGTGATTCTCATGGCACGAGGAACCAATAGAGACACTGTGTGTGCGCTCACGTCACTCTCGAACATGGCTACCAACTATACAATGTGGCTTGTTGACAGCTTTTTGGCTGGGCTTGCTGTAATTAGACCCAGCAAAGCTAGGTTGGGACGATGGTCCATGCAATCCAAGTAGGCCAAATGGGCTTGGAGCATCAAGAGGCACTCTGCACATCGTACAATAGGGTCCCCGTGCCAATATTCAAGTAGCTGTTGGAGATGTTCCATCTCCAGCCATACCTTGCACGTTTGCACCAAGGTTGCTAGAGCATGGGAATGGAATGTCTCAAGAATGTTTTTTATATAGTATATATTTTTATATATTATAATGCATTTATAATATATATTCAAAAGAAAATGCATAATGTCAAATTAGTTGCAGAATATATAAATACATGCATATTTGTGCTACTTGTAGATGAATACTACATTATTGTGAGGTTAGAAATGTTGTCCATAGTGGATTAATGATTAACATTTGAGCATTGATCATCTAGAAATTACAAACGTACAAATTTTTAAACCATATAATATGAAGTAGACCATTTACTTATGGAAGGAAATAGGCTATCTGCCAACTATTATCATGACCAAATAGTTATGTTTACAAAATAGGCCATTTGCATAAGTTCTAAAAATGATGATTTAATTGAAGTATGAAGATCGAAAGGTTCCTTCCACTTATCACCACCATGATTTCCTTGTGAACTTCCACGGGGTAGTGGCATCTGAGCTGAAATCGGATGTATATGTGTAGATGGAATTGCACATGAAGCTCTTGTTGTTGGAGTCCTAGTTAGGGCGAGCATGTCAGTATATGTGGTGGCATCTCACAACGATCATCATCATCAAAAGAGCATTCTCTGTGACAAACAAACTTGTTTGGCGATTATAAGAATATCCAATTTAAATAGGATAGACTAAGGTAATCCATTTAGGATAGTAAAAATATATATTGAATAAGAATATGAATGAGATGATCGATTACAATGACAATGAGGGCCATATATACCCACGAAGGGTGCCCTTTCATTAATAGACATGTCTTTTGGATATGACATGTCTTTTCATTATGATGTATTTATTATTATTATTTAATGATTATTTATTTATATTTAAATATTCGATATATATTTATGTTTGTTATATAGCCCTCCCCTTTAGAAATGCTTTGTCCTCAAATCATATTTATGGAGAGGCTTACGTCTTCATTCTAGCTTGCAATGTCTTCACATGATTCTCTGTTTTTGGCGTTGTCAAGATTGACGATACGAGACGATATGAGTGACGAAGAGTTGAGCAGAACTATTGAACTGCGAAATGGTTAGACCATCCTAAATCAATCTTTTGCGGAACGTTGCTCTTCGACAATTAACTGTTATCACGAGACTTAATTGCATTGGTATTGATATTTTCGAACGATAAGTTAGTTGTTCTTGTCTTGAATGACATTGATAGTCTGACTGGTTATGATATCTACTCTTATGATTTGGATGTCGATAAGGGGTTCTTATATCATTATTTTTCCTTATTTTCTTGGTTTAATTTCGGTACATGATTTTCTTCTTTATATGTTGATGTTGCTTTCTTAATTGCCAGATTTACACTTGGAATTTCCATCATTTGTACTCCAACATCCGAGTATGTTCTTTCTTTAGTTGGCTTGTCATCTTCCTGAGTTGTGATGATAATTGGATCTGTATTTGTTCCTTTCTCCTCAACTTGGATTCTTTCTCTTAAAGACTTCTATACTTCTTCCTTCCTAAGTTGTTCTAACTTATCTTTCAACGACTTCTTATCATTCTTTATCTTCTTAATCTGTGTGAGTAAACTTTGATTATGAACCTTTAGACATGAGTTTTCTTCCTTATCTGATTTGTCGACTTTGTTCTTGTCTTCCTTCTTAGATTTTTCCTCTTTCAACATTCTAATTTGTTCCCGTAATCTTTGATTAAGGTTTTTTAAATGTAAGGTTTCTTCATCTTTTTTCGATAATTTCTTTCTGAGGTCTTGATTTTCTTGTTCCAATTTCTAAACACATTGTTTTCTATCCCTTGACTTCTTGATCTATGTAAGTAGTTTTTGACTGTGGTCTTTTAAGTGGTAAATTTATTCATTTTTTTCCATGATAACATCGTCAAATTCTTTTTGCATCCTTTGCATTGCTTTTTTATTTTCTTGAAGTATTACTTCTGAGATATCGCTAAAGTCTTATGATGTTACTGAATCTAGCTTCGATGTAGTGTCTTGTAATGTTATCATCTTCTCCTTATGGGGAAATGTCACAAACTTTTTCTCCATGTTTAAGCTGAAGATACCTAGATTTTTAAACCAGGGTAGCCCGATAATGATGTCGATTTCTTCTTTATACATAGTTGTAAGTTGTAACATAGAATTGAGATATATATAGTCATATTCATCAATTTCCACTTGTAACTCCTTAATTTGAAAAATATCTTTCTTTTCAATTATATTCGGCTCTGGAATTAATAATTGATTTGCAAAATCAATATTAATGTAATTTTCATTATAGTCCAAGCTAATAATGATGTTAACCTCTCTTCCTTGAATACTCCCCTTTAATGTAGAAAACCCTTAAGATGAAATTGGATAACCTTCATAAGAAAATCTTCTTTCCTTCATTTTATTAGAGTCCATTTTGACTTTCATCCATATTTTTATGATAAATAATTTTCTCAATGATTAAAGTTTTAAACAACTAATTAAATTCCCCTTCGCTAATTAAATTGGATGTAGCCGGTGTAAGGTCCCACTTTTTGATAATAAATGGTCCACTTCTTTGAAAATACTTTGTTTATAACCTTTTTCTCTTTATATATATATAATTTCCTTGATAATTCCTTTTTGTTTTCCTTCTTTTATATATATAAATATATTTATATTTTTAAATATATATAAATATATTTTTAAGGAACTTCAAATATTTTTTTTCCTTTTGCCAACTACTGTGACTTATATAAAGAAATTTTATAATGCTTTTATTTTCCTTTTTTCAATAAATAAAGTGTTTCCAATAAAATAATATATTCACTTAATATACTTAATCCTTTTTCCTTAAATCATTTTTTCGACCTTGATAATAATAATAATAATAATAATCTATTTTTAAGGTTTTTAAGGTCATGGCCAAGCCAGACACCAAATTGGTGGGGGTGTATGAAACAATTAAAGGTTGCGACTTTTCTAAAATGGCAGCCTCCGTATGGACAGTACTAACATTTAGTTTTTTTAAATTGCCGACTGTACGGATAGAATACGGCGACAATTTTTTGGCCAGTACAACAATGCCCACATATTGTACAGAATTCAGTACAGACAGCCAGCAGCAATGCCCGCATAATTGGCGGCTGTTGTACAGTAAATGCAGCGAGTTATATGAACTGTACGACATGGCATTGGATTAACAGTACAGGCGGATATAGAAATTAAAATCGTGGCTATAATTTGCATACGGAAATGGCAGCTGTACGAAAATTGCAGCTGGTATGGCTGGAAATGATGGCTGTATCATACATCAATGTACAGACGAAATTTCTGGTACTATACTTCAATTTTTATTTGCCAATTAACTAATTACAATTGGTGGTTGTACAGTCGAGTAAGGCTCTGCTATTAATTTTAATGACTCTACGAATTGTTTTTATCTTCAATTAAAGTCGTAAGGATTGTGTGCACTCTTCTTCTTATTCTTGATGATTTGAAATGTTTGATTTTCTTAATTTGCAGCAGACAGTCTTCTCATATAGCAGTGGAATAATAATTTTTTTTTCGTCACTTTTGGTTATGTTTATCAGATTTGGAGCGGAAATTTTTTCACAGAATTCTTCAAATTGCAGCAGATATTTTTCTTCAATAGGCTTTTGAATTTTTTTTTTAATGGCCAAACCCCAGTTGATGGTCAAGGACCAGATCAGCGAAACTCTGAGAAATGGAGGTTGGCCAAAAGCCAAATCAGCCAATGGCCTAGATCAGAAACGAAGCTCTGACACCACTGTGACAAACAAACTTGTTTGGCGATTATAAGAATATCCAATTTAAGTAGGATAGAATAAGGTAATCCATTTAGGATAGTAAAAATATATATTGAATAAGAATATGAATGAGATGATCGATTACAATGACAATGAGGGCCATATATACCCACGCAGGGGTGCCCTTTCATTAATAGACATGTCTTTTGAATAAGACATGTCTTTTCATTATGATGTATTAATTATTATTATTTAATGATTATTTATTTATATTTATATATTCTATATATATTTATATTTGTTACATTTTCCAATTGCTCCATTCTCCAAACTATCCTCCTCTGGATTATTGGCCCGAGTCTTAGATTTATTCATCTTTGGCTTGTCACAATAATGGGACAATATTTGCAAGTTGTAATGCACATAAACCTTGCTCTTTGATGTTATTTTTCTTAGACCCAGCACTCTTAGTTTCAGATTTCAATAGAATTTTATTCACCCAGAAAAGAACAACAACAAATTCAACATTTACTGACTCAATAACTTGCTTGCACAGTGGAATAAATCAGAAAACACACAGAAAAATATCAACACCAGATATACCCTGGAAATCCCAACCTCCGAGGAAAACCAACAAACAGAGGGTTTATATTATTGCTTCAGCAAATCCAGACAAAAGATACAACCGGTGCCAAATCTATTATCAATTCTTTACAGAGAAATGTAGCATAAATCAGAACCTGAACTTCTGTCTGCAATTTCTATGTGACTGTTAAAGTACTGTAGGTGATATCAGTGCACAAACTGACCTGCAACACCCTTTCCTTGGCACAATATGGTCAGGAGAAGGTACAGTTTTCTCCCTCTTGGTTATGCAACCCCAACACGACCCTCTCACATACCTTTACGCTGCCCCTGCAACTAGATCGTGGCACTTTCTAGCTGATACGGTCCTCACTGCCTTCACACAACCAGATCGTTGTTTTCCTGTAGCAGGCTTATCCTCACAGCTGAGGATATTTGGCCCTAGTCTCTTGCCTAGTCTCATGACTGCTTGGGAATGAAGGCAGAATCCTTCTTATTCTCCAATTCGGCCTCCTCACTCTGCAAGAAACCCTCCACAATGTCAATCTGCAGCAAATGAATCCTTAAGTGTCAAACCGATCTCTCAGATCTGAATGTCTCCATCAAGCTATCTCTCCTCCTTTTAAATCTCCAGCGACTTGAATCAAAGGCTGAGATTAGATATCTAGCCTTCCACATCAATGGCTATGCTTTAATGAAGCATTCACTAGATCTAATCTAGATGCTTCTAGAAGAAAAGTAACTAAAGTGATTAATAAGTGACATTCCCTAAGTTAGACTTGGGAAATATTTTATTTTCACTTAACCACTTTAATTTCACTTAAGAAAATTAATATGACTAGGAGATTGATATATCGAGCTACAAACTTAACACTCCCTCTTAGCGAGGAAGATATTCTTCACAACCCCTAACTTGTCTTTGAAGAAGACAAATTTGCCTTTCACTGAAGGCTTTGTGAGTAAGTCTACAATCTACTCACTAGTATGCACATACTGCAACTTCACAATACCCCTCTGCATGTAATCCCTGATGAAGTGATAACGAATCTCAATGTGTTTGGATTTGTCGTGAAACATAGGATTCTCAGAGAGCTTAATGCAACTCTGATTGTCACAATGGATCATTGTCGCATCCAACTCTTGTCCAAATAGCCCCATGAATAGCTTCCAAAGCCAAATAGCTTAACATGATGCCAACCTGGTTGCCATATACTCAAGCCTCTGCAAAACTCAATGCCACGGACTTCTGCTTCCTTGTTGAACCAAGAAATAACACCTGAACCCAAGTTGAAAACACAATCTGACGTGCTCTTCCTGTCTACAAAGTTGCCTTCCCAGTTTGCATCCGAATAATCCACTAGCTATACTCCAACCCTTTGGATATAGCTCAATCCGAACTCGACTGTCTCGCGCAGATATCTCAACACATGTTTCACAGCCACCCAGTGAACATGTTTTGGCTCTACCATAAATTGAATGAGTGTATTTACTGCAAATTTCAAGTTTGGCCTGGTGTTGACTAGATACATCAGAGAACTTATGAGTTGTCTATAGAGTGTGGGATCCACTCCCTCTAACTTGCATGCATTGATCTTCTTCCAGTTTGTAATCATAGGTGTTGCCGTAGACCTGCAATCCTGCATACCAAAGCGCTTCAAGATCTCTACAAGATATTTTCCTTGACCAAGGAAAATCTGCCCATCCTTTTGCCACACCTCCAAACCAAGAAAATATTGCATGAGCCCCAAGTCCTTCATTTCAAACTCATTAGCAAGATCTCTCTTGCATTTTTCTACGAGCTTCCTTGATCCTGTCATAAACAAGTCATCTACATACAACGCAAGAATAAGTGGCTCTCCTCCAACCAAAATATAGTAAAGGTTAGAGTCAGCATCACTCTTGGTGTTTCCCATCCCAAGTAAATAACTGTCGATCCTGTTGTACCAGGCACGTGGTGCCTGCTTGAGCCCATATAGCGCTCTCTTCAATATGCAAACATGAGATGCCCTACTGTGCACCTCAAATCCCTTGGTTTCTCAATGTAGATCTCTTCCTCTACCACTCCATTCAAAAATGCTGTCTTGACATCCATCTGGTGGATCTCCCAACCCAACTCAACTGCTATGGATATCACTGCTTTGATAGAAGAATATCTCACCACGGGTGCAAATGTCTCATTGAAGTCAATCCCTTCCTTCCATGAGAAGCCCTTAGCCACAAACCTGGCTTTGAACTTGTACACATTGCCATCTGTAGCATGGTTGATCCTGTATATCCACCTGGATGCAATCACTGACTTTCCCTCAGGTCGTGACACAACCTCTCATATGTCGTTCTTCATGATAGAAGAATACTCTTTCGTCATGGCATCTCTCCACACATGTTGCTCAAATGCCTCCTGAAAGCTGGAAGGCTCGACCTCTATCAGTTCGCTCATAAGAGCCATATAGCTGGAAAATCTCTAAGGCAGTCTTCCCTGCCTGATTGATATCCTTGGAGCATCCACCTGCTCCTGAGCTTCTTTCATTGTTCGCTCAACCCACTTCGGCCTCCTCCTACTAGAAGACTCGACCTGTGTGAATGGAGAATCATGCTCGTCATGCTGCTCACGCTGCTCTACCTACTCAGTCTACTGCTACTGCTGTCCACCCTGCACTGAAGTCTGGGTTCCTGGATGTCCTCCTCCTTGGGTATGATCTGGAATGTTCCCATTTTTGGATCCCCTTATTATGCAGTGAGATTCACTTTAGAAGGCTTGAGTCCACTAGGTCAGAGGGGTAAGACTATGACATCAGAGAGATCAAAGGGTTTGGTGGAGTTTGTGGGGCCCAACTTGGTTTATTTACCTTTATTCATCATTATGATCCATTCTGCACAACTTGTCTTTGGTTTTGTTGCATTCCGATGATTTCTGTAATTTTGAGTTATTATGGAGCATATTTTAATTAAATTCACTAAGGAGGTCATTTTGGGCATAATACTTGAAAAAGCTCGACAGGATAAGATTATGAAAAGTGACTTTCAGTGGCCGGAGATGCCATAAGGTAAAATTAATCACTTTTAAGAGGAAAAAGGTTAATTAATTAATAAAGTTATTTTATGAAGAAATATAAAAAGTAAAATAAAAGTCACTTGGAGAGAAAAGGTGAACAGGAGTATAAAAGAGAGATAGGGACTTCTATTCTTTCATTATGTTGATTATCATTTTGATGTCTGACTTCTTGCTAGAGAGCCCATGCACTTGGGGGTTTTGAGGGTTTTAACTGAACAAACCCTAGAGATCCTCTCGGTGGTGAAAGATTCCACCTTTCCTGATCCAAGCTTGGCCAAGGAGGTGAAATATTCCTCGCTCACTATTCTACTTCAGTTTCTATCTCAGTTCAGATCCATTCCAATCATTAGTTAGTGAAAAAGGGCGCAACTTAGAGGGTTTATGCAGAGAGGGCACACCAGTTAGCAAAGGAGATTTCGATTTGGTTTGTAGAGCTTGGTTTAGGCCAGATCTTGATTGGAGGCTCTTTGCCATCATCAGAGTGCCTCTTTTGGCACTTGTGGGGGTTTCTTATCCTCCAAATTTATCATTTCTCAGAGCTGGGCGAAACTCCTCAATGAGGGTGCATTGGCACTTAGTGATATAGTCAGTTGGAGGGTTGAATCTCTTGCTACAACAAAGGGATCTCTTCTCATGTGTTTTCCATCATCGAATCTATAGTTGGGCATCATTTTACAGAGGGTTTGAGGCCATTTCTGAAGAGGCCGAATTTGCTTGGGTTTCTACAACCAGTGGGGCGCACTTTCCAGCTAGGGTGATCATACAATGTCGAGGAATAGAGCCATTTTGGAGATCCAGATTTAAGGAGGTGTTTGGAGAATTTTAGGAGCTGCATCTCATTGTTCTATCTTGTTTTTGGAGCTACCTACAACCATAGAACCAATCTGATATATGTATTTCCAGATCTGAATATTTCATTTATGGAGCGGCTTATTTAATAAATAAAGGTCAGATTTGATTTGTGGCTATTTTATTGTATTGTCCTTCATGGGTTTTTACTGAAGTTTAGTTATCTTCTTATCTATTTGTTATATGCAACTATTGGCTGCAAAAACACATAAATATCAAACCGTAAACAACACAGAAATACTCTGCAAGCAAACTGTTTGACGAATTACCACAACCAGAAAACCCATAAAACTTAACATATTCCAAGCAAATTTGGTTGGGAACATTACATGATTTGAATCTTTCCCTCTACTGTCATCTGTTCACTGGACTTCCTGAGAGCCCTGCCCTTCTCAAATCTCACATCCTTTCTCACCTCTGTTTTTCTAAGAGTTGGAATGTAAACCCTATAGGCCTTTGAGGTCTCACTATAATTGACCAAGATGCCTTTTTCTGTTGTAGGTTCCAGCTTGGTTCTCTTCTCTGTCGAAACATCACAGTAAACCAAGCACCCAAAGATGCGCAAGTGACCAATCTCTGGCCTCTTCCCTGTGAACGCCTCTTCAGGCATCTTCTTCCCTAACACTTTGTGCAAACTGTTGTTCTGTAGATAGATTGCAGTGTTGCATGCCTCATCCCATAGAAACATGGGAAACTCCTGATCATGCAACATAGCTTTAGCTGCTCCAACAATTGACCTGTTCTTCCTTTCTGACACACCGTTCTGCTATGGATTATATGACACACGGTTAACTCTTTCTTGATCCCTGATGCTGCACAAAATTCCTTGAAGGCATTCAAGGTGTACTCACCTCCATTGTCTGACCTGAGTACTTAATTTTTCTTTCTGTCTGGTTCTCCACAAGAGCTTTGAACTCTTTGAACCGAACAAAGACTTAGTCCTTTGTTTTCATAAAGAATATCCAGGTTTTCCTAGATTAGTCATCTATAAAAGTGACATAGTTCTCATACCCACTCAGTGAAACTGATGACATGGGTCCACAAACATCCGAATGAATCAAGTCCAAAATCCCTTTGGCTCTGCTGTCGTTGCCAGGAAAAACTGTCTTGGTGTACTTGCCCAAAGCACACCCTTTGCACATGCTGTGCTGATCAAAACTAAAGTCTGGAAGCCCAGTCACAGACTCCCTGAGCACCTTGAGTGCTCCATGATGTAAATGTGCCAAAGCTCCCCGAAATCTCGGCCATTACTACTGCTGCTCATCAACGCACATGCTGGCTCAAACTGTAGCTTGTACACTTTCTTTCTCCTCACACCCAATACTTTGCTGATGCTTGCGCTAGAGCCCTTTGGATGTATGTACACCTTCCCATCCCAAAAAGTGACCACATATCCCTTGTCTTCCGATTGTGAGACAAAGATCGAATTCTTTGTTAAACCAAGAACAAAAAGTACATCACTAATAGAAAAAGGTTTACTTGATTCCCTCTGAAACTTTACAGTTCCAATCCCTAC
>JASDQU010817433.1:0-12236 GCA_032191745.1 Picea mariana
CACCACATTACATGTTAATAGCATTTAAGTAATGATTTTGGTGTTTCCATATCACTCTTTTGAAACTATTTATGCATTGTCTTTGAATTTTATTGTTGTTGGGTATGGTTTTAGGGGTTCTTATAATCATTTGGAAGAGTGTTTATAATTAGGTTTTTTGGTCCCTGCCCTTTGGCTGAGGGATTTATAGTAATTGATTTTCACTATTTATATTAATTTGGCATATAAACCAATGCATTATAATCATTTTAACCAAAATTTTCAGCAAATCATGAAATTTAAGTGGTTTATTAACCTAAGTTTCAGTTTCCACCTCTTATTTGGCCTCTTCTTCAGGTAGAGGGAAAAAATAACTTAGCTTATCAGTATATGTTTGTGTACTCATTTTTCCCAAACGAGATAATGCTAAAAATTAATCTAGCATTACTTCTTAGCATTTAATGTTTGCTAGCATTACTTCTTAGCATTTAATGTTTGCTACAATTGATAGCCCATAGTGCATTTACAAAATCCTTGCGAGCCATGTGTTGCACCGCCCTGATGCGGTTGCACCGCCCTGATGCTGGCCATGCGGCCATGTGTTGCACCGCCCTAATTTCGGACATGTGTTGTAAGACCACCCTGCTACGACAAGTTGCCTTTCAGGTTCTTTCTCTACAGCTGAATTGGAATTGTTGCAATGGTAATTGAATTGAGGAGGCAATGGTAATTGAATTGAGGAGAAGAACTCTGCTGGAGGTGGCAGCCTTTTCTTTCGTTCAACAACTCAGTTAGGCTTCTAGAAGAGAATTTCTTCTAKCTTTTCTAATGGATAAATYTAAAACTATTCTGAACCATTGCCATTGCTCAGGTTAGCTTTTCTACTGGATAAATCTAAAACTATTCTGAACCATTGCTCAGGTAAATTTCTAAAACTATTCTGAACCATTGCTCAGGTAAATTTCTTTCCAGTGACAAAAAAAATTACACCCTACTTACCTCATTTTTGCTTCTTCCCTTCTTGCAAGTAGAAGGTATCAAAGAAGGCCCCTTAWATAACCCATGTTCTCTAAGCCATGACYTGTATTTGCTGGGCACTTTCGCTTCCTTCACCAAAAGCAGAGTGTTTGCAGGCTGGTCGGACTGCAGGGGCAAAGCAATCATAGGAACYCCTGCCGCCACGCTTTCCTAAACCGAATTCCATCTGCAGTGGGTGATAAAATCCCCGTAGCTTTGTGTTCCAAAATCGCCGCCTACGGTGCCACCCGGTCTCTATCAGGCACCGCCCTTCTAATCACCGCTCATAGCCTTCCTGCAGCAGCTCCGTTTTTCCACTCCAACGACGAACCGCCCTTACTCTGGCGGCCGCATCACCCATAGAAACGGATGCCCGCTCGCTTCCAGACCTAGTGCCAGCTCGGTAACCTGCGSCGAAGAAATATAGTGTTGTGAGCATTCATTAGAAGAAYCTTAATGCTAGTTCGGAAATTTTTTAACCCMAGGAGGGTTTTCTCCGTTTATAAATCCGCATGTTCAATTTCTATTGTGGATTGGTTGTGTTTGATGTTTTTACTGTCAACAGTTGACTTTCCCACAGAAAAATAACAGTCTGCAGCGGAGCGGTTTTGCCATGTTCTCTTTTGCTTACTGTAGTAAAGTATTTTGCTCAGAACTCTACTAGCTGTAACAAATGTTTTGGACACGGAACGGTGGACTGGCTTTAGTCTTTTGGAATCAAACTTCTGGTTACTCTAAGCCCATTTTGATAGTTCTGTTCTGTGACCCTAAATAGCAGGCATTGAAAACAGGGAAAATGGCAAAGACCTTCGTAATATCAGCAATTCCACCCCAGTATATTCAGAAAATAAATTTCCAGATAATGTTTCGGATCGACCTATCTGTTTATGTAAATATCAATGATTAAAATGCTAGTTTTAAAAATGCAAGCAAAGTAAATATGCCATGTGATAAATATATTTTCATTATTTTTAGGGGAAGTTGCTTTGAGAACTCGCTATGATATTAAAAGTGTGCCGCGATGGAGAGCTTGGAACCAACAAACACGCTTTGTGGCTGGATCAGAACGAGAAGAGATAGTGCCGGTTGAGGAGCCTGGACCGTAGAAAGGAGAGCGCACCCCAGAGAGGAGGTAGCTTATTGGAAAGCGAGCCTCAGGGAGCAAGCTAGGGGCTGGAACGGAGATCTTAAGGTTGGACTCAGCAAGATCATTCAGTTGTAAGCTACTAGCTCTCGACCGGAAAGGTATATTATCTCTTACCACCTATCTCTCTGTATGGCCTATCATTCAAAAAAGTACAAGCGCTACAGAAGCCCAAAAAAGCAAGCATGTCCAAAGTGATGCACCGCAGAATCACCGCTCTTTGAATCCCCTGTAGAACAACAACACACAGAGGGCGTCTTAGCTTTGCAATCGGATTCAAAGAGTGGTGGTACTGAGATTAAATCCTTAGCAGAAGAACAACAACCAGAGATGGTCTCAGTATGCCCGTGGTGACGGTGGCATGGCATTCAGGTTTGAGTTGCGTGTAAACAAGTCGCTCCTTGAAAGGTAAGCACGTCCGGTCGATGCAACTGGCATTTGTTAGATGATTAAATGGTAGACACGTCCACTGTAATTCTTTTAAAGAAGAATATGTGGAATTCTTTTCAAGAAGAATATGTGGAAGGTATTTTATTTTTTCCATTTGATATTTAAGTTATTATGTCGAAAGGTGTACATCTATGTACAATGGGTACAATTAATGATCTTTTAACCTTATTTAACCTTAAACCCTAATCTGATAGCTATTCTGATAGCTATGCATTGAAGATGCTGGCATTTTTTTAGTCGTCCTTCAAAATCAATGGATCAGATTTATTGTTTATAACTTTCTTGCATTTATCAAGGCATCCCTTAACATGTTTACTTTTTAACATTTACCTAATCACATTAAAAAATTACTGTACGAATATGTAATTGCCACGTTCCATTTATCAATCTAATACAGCCAAACGAATTACCACAAACGTTTTATATTGGAAACACTCATTCTCAATATATTGGGGGCACGTGTTCTCAGCTGTTACCTCGGCGTTCTCAGCCACAACTTAGTGGCTGTGTTAGTCATAATATTATTGTTTAAATGGTTTGTTAGTTAAATAAAATTTGAAATTTCAATTTTTTTTTCTATAGTTTTAACTTTATTTTAATATTCTTCCACATCAATAACTTTTCAAAGTTTATAAAATTTCAGAACACTTGTCAACATCGCTCAACCTGTTGCTGTGTGAGAAACAGAGGAAATCGCTCAACCTGTTGCTGTGTGAGAAACAAAGGAGTGTTTCTTTTTATTTTTCATAATTTTCTTAATCATGTGCATGAGGATCAATTCAGGTGCAAATAATGAATATAAATCGTGAGCGTAATTGAGTGGCATCTCTATAATTTCACTGTTGACATGAATGTTATAACACAAGTTCAATGATTAAATGCCCTTTTTTATTTTTCATAATTGTTTTCGTAATCCTGTGTATGAGAATATTCAGGTGTAAATTGTGTAATTGAGTGGCATCTCTGTAATTTCACTGTCTACATGAATGTTATTTCACTGTGTAGATGAATGTTATAATACAAGTTCAATGATTAAATCCCCTGTGTGAAATTGTTGTCGGACTTTAATTTGTCTAAGTTTAATACAGAAAAGTCTATTTTTTTTAAGTTTTTTTATTATTTTCCAGTAATTACTACTGGAATGCACAGATATAACTACTGGAATGCGTTGATGCAATTGTTAATAAAAATTTTAATTGTTTAAATTGCATTTTAATAATTCAAATCAACATTCTCTAAATTATACAATTGTGATCTTTCTAAACTTTAGACAAAAAAAAATAAAAAAGGTTGGACGGACCGTAAAATCTAAAAACTAGTTGGAAGAACCGTATCAGTGAAAATCTAACAGTGAAACTCTCAATAAAACAATAATTTAAATACTAGAAAATTGTTTATTTAAGTCAAACAAAATCTGTGTAAGACAATTTCAAATATTGATCGGATCAATGAAAATATAACAGTGAAACTCGCAATAAAACAATAATTTAAATACTCAGAAAGTGGTTTATTTAAATCAAACAAAATCTGTGCAAGACAATTTCAAATCCAAACTTATCGTCTCTGCTCACCATGCAATGGACTGCTCTAATGCTTCTTATAACAGTTGCTTGCAGAAAACAACATAAACAATAACATAACATATTTCAAATTATTAAGACAGGGACTTGAAGCTTTGCTTCAATTGCTCTTGTTTTATGGTTATGTTGAATTGTGATATATGGATTTAGCGCATGTAATTGGTGCCTTATCATATGTTCATTGCAATATCAGAATTATTGTTTGGGTATTGTAAAAGGAAGAGAAGAATATGACACCCGTGAACAAATTACTAGGAATTAGTGGGAAATATCATTGCATAAGTGGATAATGAATTTGCATGAGATCTATGCATTTGAAAATCTATCATATATTGTGGTTGTGCTTGTGCTTAATTGTTTGTCGTATGTTCATTATAATATCACACTTTCTATTTGTGTTTTTTCAAAGGGGGAGGCGAATATGACGCATGTGAACAATTTACTAAGAACTAAGAAATATTTTTGCACAAGTGGATAAAGATAGATAAAATATATGAGAAAGGTAAATTGTGGTATCACATATAAGGTATGCATGGTCACACACTGTAGGAAAATAGGATGTTATCTTGCAATATCACCAAATTTTGGGGGAATAATAAGATGAAAAGGAGTTTTATGTTTGATAGATTCCAATTGTTGTTTGTTGTATATGGAGGTACTTTTGAGGGAATAATAAGATGAAAATGAATTTTGTGTTTGCAAGATTGAAATTGTTGTTTGTTGTATATGGAGGCACATTTCTAATGCCATTTATAATTTCCAAAATTCAATAGCGATGATATGCATACGAAAAACATATTGTGCGATTTTTTTTTGTATTGTGATTATGCAAGGTATAAAAAATATGATGGTTATATAAAAATATGATGGTTATGTTCCCAATAGGAAAATAATTTTTTTTGAGTAATTATTAACCTTTTGTATGTGTGTTCATCATGATTGAGATATGTTGGCACAACTATCACATGTATATCTTACATTATTTATTTTATAAGGAATGTTGTTACATTATTTATTTTCTAAGGAATGTTGTTTGTTGTAATGCATGAAGTTTTGGATGGGAGATTCTAGTGTAGGCTATTAATGAATTGGCGAGGGTTTTTGTTCTATTTCCCTATCTATGCATGTATATGGCTTAGAACTCTATCTTAAACATGGAGGGAGATATTGGAAAATCAAGAATTCATGTGTAACTATAAAAATTAGTCATAAAATAATTTGGTTTCACCGTGTCAGTTTGGAATTACCATGAAAATATTTTATGGTTGGGTATCTGATCCTTACCAGGAAGACATTTATTCTATCATTTGATTTTCATAGAAATCAATATACAATAGAGATCGATGTTGGAACAATGGTAGTTTGGAATTACCATGAAAATATTTTATGGTTGGGTATCTGATTCTTAATAGGAAGACATTTATTCTATCATTTGATTTTCATAGAAATCAATATACAATAGAGATCGATGTTGGAACAATGGTAATTAGGGGAAATTTGAGGTCTAAAATGGGCTTCCTAAGGAAAATAATAAATAATAGTTAAAATAATAAAATAAGAATTGTGAATTTTCAAAGGGAAAGAAAGAAACTACTTATTTTAATCATATTTTTTACTTGTCTCCTCATGAGTTTATTCAAATTTCAAGTGTAGACACTCATTGGATGTTGAATTAAATTCTGCATCCAATGAATACCCACTTGACATACTTTTGAGAAGCCCGCACTGAGATAAACTATAAATACAAGAAAAAAAAAGTATTTTTCAAGAAACACGTATTTCCATTTTATCTCACAATGGGCCTATCAAAAGTATGCAAAGTGGTTAATCGTTGGATGCAGAATTTAATTCCACATCCAACAAGTGCCTACACTTGAAATTTGAGTAAACCAATAAGAAAACAAGTTGAAAACATGATTAAAACAAGCATTTTTCTTCCCTTCCCTCCAAAAATATTTATCATCATGGTTGACATCATCATCTTGAATCCTATTGGTTCTTTTAAAGTTGATTTTGATAGTACATTTTTTGTTTTGAGACCCATTTTTTATCTCAAAATTCCCCTAATGGTTGTTCTCCTTACCAAGTGTATTTTACTAAGTAAAATATTATTATTTCATGAATCTATTTACAAAAGACTTGCTACCGTTCATGTTGGAGAAAGCAGGTTTTTAGTCTATAAATGTTTGATGACATGGAAAAATATGATTGGGTAATATTCAAACATATCTATAATCAATTTGTAATGAGGTTCTCCATGTACAACAACATTCATAAGATGCAGGTGATAACAATCATGTTCAATAGTGGTCCTCCTCCTCCAAGGTAGCTTGTGTTTTTTAACAACAACCATGTTCAATAGTGGTCCTCCTCCTCCAAGGTAGCTTGTGTTTTTTAACAGGCAGAGTTTAGTTGTTGTATATGAATACTAATTATAAAGGGATATACTATTTATTGGTTGGATTTTGTGTTGGATGTTGTGATAAATAGGTGGAGTATGTCATTTGTTCCCTTCTTCCACTATTACAATACATATATGTAGCATCATCATTTTACATAGTCATAGTGTATTTTTTCAAGTTCAAAGTTTTTCGCTAGCACATATCAAGATTTTGCAACATGAATTTTGCATCGAGGCTACATCAGATCAACAATGCTGAGAACATTTCAAAAATGTTCATTTTTTCACTTGCATCATGTTTGAGTTGAGTAGAATCATATTTTCATCATTTTTGCGTCATCCATATGTCACTAAAATTTGTTGGGCATCATAGTTGTCATGTTTATGTCATTTGTGTGTTATGTTGCATCAAAATAGTATCATGTAGAAAAATTTATAGCATATTATTAGTGTCGTAGTAATATATTCAATTAAAAAACCACGTGTTGTGAAATTATTGTCATATTTGCAGACAATCATGACATCATTCTTCCATGGAGTTCCAACTAATCATTGACAAGAGTGCAATTTTTAAAAACTAATGTGAGGAATCATGGTAGAAAGTAGGAAAGCATCCATCTTCCTTATAACCCATATCTTCTCTTCAATTTTCAAGCTAAAGAAGAAAAACGACCACCACTCATGTTTCTACTATATACCTAGTGTTGTGATATACCACCTAGCGTGGATTCATGCTAAATAATTATTTATTATCAACTTATTTGATTTTGGTGGGATTGATAGGACCTTCATATCCTCAAATCACAACCTTTCAATTTCTCAAGGGTTCATGCTTTCCCATAACACATTTTTAATCCATTGGTATCTCTACTCTTCCACTCCATTTCTAACTTAATCTATTAGTATTTCAATCTTCCACTTCTTTGTTGGTTGGATTTATCCTTTACTTGTGTCTAACAATGGGAAAAGGAAGGGATAGATTGAGTGGTATTTTAGATTAATTAATATGCTTTCACATCCTCTCAAAGCTTCATCTATGAGACACAATATGTTGTTATGCCCTCTTTCAGAGATGGAAATTCCTTTAGACTTTACTCCCCAATCTTGATTCCTGTCATGGGAATTTTTATTCTAATATCTTTAATCAAGAAGAAAAATAAAGAATATTACACAGAATTGATAATATCATGTTCTTCCATTTTGCTCAAGAGTCAACTTGAATGCTTTAATCTTTCATAGATTGGGTTTTCAAATGATTTCTATGAAAGAAACATTTTCAAATCAGTTAGGAAATGGATTCATTATGCAACTTCGAAAATAGTAAAAAAATTACTCTCGTAGGTATAACTTATGAAGGTGAAGATACAAATGAAGATAAACATAATTGATTAACTAGTAGCAAAATACCCTCTTCTTAAAACATTGATGGCCATCAGTTGTAGAGGACTTAGCAAAATGAAAATCTTGGTAATCAATCTGAATTATTTACAACCTTCTAGTTTTGCTACTACAATACAGAGATGTAACAATTTGAAAATATTATCTATCAACTTATTTGATTTCAATGGGCTTGATAAGACATACTCAATGACATATCTAGGAATATGGACTTCATTTTTCTTGTATTCACCCTCGTTGTCTTCACCATCACCTTTGAATTCACTATCACCCTTCTTATCATCATCCCCTCCTCCCTTTTCGTTTTCTCCACCATCCTTCTTCTCCAAACCACCATCCTTATTATCCACACCACCACCATCTTCCTTTTTCTCCCCCTTTCCTTCTTGTCCCATTTATATAGTAAAGTATTGAGATAACAACATTCAACATTAAAGGTATTATACAAGCACAAAACAATGTAGTACAATACCTTTGTTATTTTAGAAATCGTTGTAACCAACCATAGTTGTATTCAAGTTTGGTTGTGAAAGCATAGGGGAGACATGGACAATGTTGTTGCTATATCTTTTCACTCTCTCTTAGGATGCAACAACCCATTTTCATTAAGAAGCAAAATCTCATAGTACATCTTGGTGTAGGATCTATTTTTCATCATGCAACAAATTGAGCAACTACTTCGTACATTGGCTAGGTAAGGGATCCCTTCTATTACCCCCTAAAGGTGTCCATGCACTTATTATGTCTTTTGAGGGGGACCATAGTGACAATTATAGTATCCGTAAAATTAAGATATCAAACATACCTATTCTAACATTATATTATGTGCATATACATAATTGAACTATGTTTATTGTTTTCTTTAACATGCCTTCATGATGCACATCCAATAGAAGTAAAAAGAAAATATTGTCAACAAAAAAAATGTCTCGCATTTAACAAGTGCATGACTTAAATTTTTGTAGTTTCCCTCTCCCCTAACTTGATTTTTTGGTTTATATCCATTAAACCGATAGGAGGATTATTGTGTGTTTTGTTATTGCTAGAATCATGTGGTGTTCCCTGAGTTGTATATTCTCCTCTTTTTGAGTTCGATACCTTTGTTATTTTACAAACCATTGTAACCAACCATAGTTATATTAAAGTTTGGTTGTGCAAGCATAGGGGAGACATGGACAATGTTGTTGCTATCTCTTTTCACTCTCTCTTAGTTTGCAACAACCCATTTTCATTGAGAAGCAAAAACTCATAGTACATCTTGGTGTAGGCTCTATTTTTCTTCATGCAACAAGTTGAGAAACTACTTCCTACCTTCGCTAGGTAAGGGATCCCTTCTATTACCCCCTAAAGGTGTCCATGCACTTATTATGTATTTTGAGGGGTACTACAATGGCAATTATAGTATCCCTAAAATTAAGATATCAAACATACCTATTCTAACATTATATTATGTGAATATACATAATTGAACTATGTTTATTCTTTTCTTTAACATGCCTTCATGATGCACATCCAATAGAAGTAAAAAGAAAATATTGTCAACAAAAAAAATGTCTCTCATTTAACAAGTGCATGACTGACATTTTTGTAGTTTCCCTCTCCTCTAACTTGATTTTTTGGTTTATATCCATTAAATAGAGAGGAGGATTACTGTGTGTTTTGTTATTGGTAGAATCAAGTGGTATTCCCTAGGTTGTATACTCTCCTCTTTTTGAGTTCACTGCAATACTTGATGACTTGATATGAGAGTTCCTTGGTTTTTTTGAGATATTAGTTGAATTTGTAGCTCCAAGTAGGGTTTTTAGTATGAAATTGTCTGGAATATCTCTCCTGGTAAACATCGGTGGCTTCTTAACAATAGAGGTTGTAACATTTTTCTAACTAGATGAAAACTCATTCTTTCTTGCCCACATCCTTCTTCTTCCCTTCCCAATTGTTTCCATCCTTCTTATGTTGAATGGTCTCCATATAATTCTCAATATTTTTGTGAATATCATATATTAATGGCTCATAGTTGCTTGTAGATTTAATGAAAGGATGGATTTAATGTAATCTAAATCTAGATTAGAGTGAGCTATTAAAGATTTTTCCTTTGTCAAAAAAGGAGCTATCAGATCTAAAATCCAAGCTAGCCAAGAAAGGTTTTGCTTTGCTTACAATTTGTATATTGCAAAGCATAAATCATGTTAGAGATATTTGTGTAAGTTATGTCTTAGATGTGGGTTGTTATGCTTAGTTGGTTCAATCCCAATATGTTTTTATTGTTGTTGAATGTGGTGATTGGAACCATTGTTGTTACTTCTCAAACACATCAAACTACAACACCAACAAGGACCTAAGAAAAAACTTATCTCTATGATATAAACAAAGCACCTTTAGCTTATCTAAAGATTCATTTATAATCCCACCAATCAAGAAAAAACTTATTTTCATCATTTCAAAAGACATTTTCATAAAACAAAAATCCATGAGCACAAGGAGTGATTTAATTGGTGGGATGATAAACTAGAAGATGTTGTCATCATAAACAAGGTTATTTGATATAATTGGAAGCATTCACTTGAACATAGTTAAGGCGAGCCATCACCAAGAGGATTTAAGTGTCACAACTATATTTCAATAATTAAACATGAATGTGAATCTCCACTATGGTTGCAAGAATCAATGTTATAAGATTGGTCAGGAAGAATAAGAAGAGGGGATTCATGGATTACAACACTAGTTACTTAGCATCAACTTGAGTGATGGTTATTAATTTTGTTCTTTTAGGTAATGTATTAGCCTAAATTATGAAGAGAGAATATCATGAAACAATAGGGAATGAGACACTAATAAAACTATTTCATTTAATGTAACCTTATTATTTCAAAGTTGCTATGATGCATGATCAAATCCATCTCCAACTCTACTTAGATGATTTTTGAATTCCATAACCCTCATGGCATATCAACAAAATACATGTCTAGGTCAATCAAGTCAAATTTCATCAAATGTTGTAACATCCCGCTCTTGTGCGCACTCAGCGAACTTATTCTTTGAGGACAATTGCTTGCAAGTGATTCGGATTATTATACTATTGGGCATTTTATTATGATTATGAGGTGTTATGGATTGATGAAATGTTATTTTGTTGTATTGAAATAGACAGGTGCTATTGATTCGGTTTTCCTAAGTGTGTAGGATTTTGGACCTTGAGGATGTAGAGGCATCGATGAAACCCCTTGGACTCCGGACCGAGTTAGAGAGTGGACAATTGGGGTTTGATTGATGTATATATGACCTATGTGCATCTGATTAGATGTCATGATTATGGATTTTATTCTGACACAATTCGTTGATGATGCAGTCTAACGACAACTTTCCGACCAAACTCACATGTGGAGTAGAGGGGTCACAGACGATAACTAGAGATGTTGAGGGAGAGGTGTGGACAACATCCCTGCCACAGCCTACTAGCACTCTTGTTGTGGCTCGAACTGTAGGTTAACGATTACCTAGTTCAAGAAGACCCACGATGTCGTGAGGGCCTACTGCGACAGTCTCTCATAATGATTCTAAGGGGCACACAATAAGGTAGGGGCCTTATTCCTTAGAGGCCCTTAGTCTCCCACAAGATCACCTGGCGGAGTATTGCCTTTAGGGGTTTTTTACATCTACCAAGTCAGTCAAGAGGCGAGTGGAACCCTTGGAGCACGTAGTGCGTCCAGAAGGGCACGTCATGCGAGGGAAACAAAATGAGGCGAGTGACACCCTTGGCGCATGTAGTACGTCCTGAAGGGCACGTCACACGAGGGAAACAGAATGAGGTGAGTGGCACCCTTGGAGCACCTAGTGTGTCCTGAAGGGCACGTCGCATTTTTAATTAATAAATGAATAAACCTAGATGGCCTTAGAACGAATAATGTGATAAGAAAGATTTAATACAATTTTCCTAATAAAATGTCGCCCAGCCTAGGAAAATAAAATCTAGATCTAAGTGATACTTGTGATAAAAATATATATACTTAAATAAAAATAAATAAATAATAATAATAATAATCATTAATCATGTGACGAGAAGGGGGTAAGAAATTCAATTAATTTATAAAAATCTTTTGGGGGATAAAATTTTAAAAAGGGGGAAAAGGGGAAATAATTGTTTTGTTACATATGCTAATTAAAAATTTATTAATTAAAAAGAAAAAGGGGAAAAAGGTAATTTTCTACACTTGCCAATTTGAGTTTAAATGAAAAGGGAAAGAGGGAAATTTAAAAGAATTAGGAAACT
>JASDQU010817433.1:12759-30201 GCA_032191745.1 Picea mariana
GGTGAGGAGTGGTAGCTCGGCCTTGCGAGGCGAGCTGGGAGCTAGTTGTTCTCTGGTTTAGTGTGTGTGGCCCCTTTATGGATCTGGGGTCTAAGGGGGGAGAAGAGTACCCCTAGCGTTGGCTGGGAGATACCGGTGAAGTCGCATCGGTCGGCAAGCGGGAGCTGCACGGAGCGCGTGGGACAACGAATCAGAGCGAATGACTTGGGCTATGGTACGCTTACTTGATTCTGCATGGTAGATTATTATTATACCTTACGCTTTCATTTCTGTATTTTTAATTGGTAAAGAAAATGCTTGACTCGACATTTCAACCGAGAACTTAAATTTCCCCATAGTCTTAAGATCATTGCTTGACTTGATTCCCTTGACATTCGATCCCTGCATGTTGTGACTATCATTTGGTTTGTTGATTGTTGTGAAGAGTTGTGCTTTTCGTCCTCATCCCTAGTTCGTCAGTCCACGCTTGAGCAGTCAGCCAGTAGCTGAATTGACGATCGTCACTTCTATGCACAATGACCTATAGATTCTAATGCCCTTCTTTTATGTGCATGGATGATGAACGAAGGATGTGTTTTCCTAGATGTTCACCCCTTCTTATCTATGTGTTTGATCTCCGCCTTGCTTTGGTCTCTGCATGTTATATCACCTCTGTGTCTTAATCGTTCTCGACATCTGAAAACTGTGCTTAGTATTATCTCCATTTCAACACCCTCAACCACGATTTTTAACTCTACGTTTTTATTTATTGAATGTGTTTTCATTGTTGGATATATTGCTCTGCGATTTCATATATTGAATGTGTTTTCATTATTGGATATATTGTTCTTCGATTTCATATATTGGATGTGTTTTCATTTCCAGATACATTGCTCTGCGCTTTTATATATTGAATGCGTCTTCATTGCTGGATATAATTCTCTGGCGATTTTTCCTTTTTTAAGACAACAGTCATTGTTTGTTTACCTGGTGAATTTGGCCCTTTTTTTTTACTACAATTCATTTCTTATTACATTGTGATTTGACACTTGTTAAGACTGCCATCGTTGTTGGTTAAGACTGTGATTTTTCCATTTTTAAGACAACAGTCATTGCTTGTTTACCTGGTGAATTTGGTCGTTTTGTTTTTACTGCAATTTGTTTCTTATTACAATGTGATTTGACACTTGTTAAGACTACCATCGTTGCTAGTTAAGGCTGCAATTTTTTCATTTTTAAGACAACAATCATTGCTTGTTTACCTAGCAAATTTGGCCATTTTTTTTACTGCAATTTGTTTCTTATTACCTTGTGATTTGACACTTGTTAAGACTGCCATCGTTGTTGGTTAAGACTGTGATTTTTCCGTTTTTAAGACAACAGTCATTGCTTGTTTACCTGGTGAATTTGGCCGTTTTTTTTACTACAATCTGTTTCTTATTACATGTCAATTTGACTCTTGTTAAGACTGCCATCGTTGTTGGTTAAGACTGTGATTTTGCCAATTGTTACCTGGCGATTTTGCCAATAGCTAAGACTGTGATTTGCCATTTTTTTGGACAACAATCGTTGCTTGTCACCTGGTGATTTTTCCACTTGTTAAGGCTGTCGTTTGATGCTTATTAACCCCTGTGAATTGCCATTAATCTCTGCCATTTATCATTTTTAATCTCTGCGATTTTGCGTATTCATGTCTTTATTATCTCTGTGTCTTCATGTATTTATTAATCTCTGTGACTTGCCACTTATCTCTACGTCTTCGTGGATATTTTTGTCTGGAGGTGGAAACCAATTTATCTCTACGTCTTCATGTATTTTTTCCAGCCTTGTCATTTGACCAACTCTGCCCTTTGCCGGTACTTGATTGCGATTTGATTGCTCTAAAAATGTTTGTCGCATAGTTGGATTCAACGACTTTTCTTGTAATGTATAACTTGATTTATATGGCATGGTTAAGCGATTGGTATAATGTGATTTTACTATATAGAGTTATCTTGTATTATTGGGCATCGATCTCCTGTTAAATTAGCATTATTACAGCATGTATCATTGTTAACTTAGCATGTATTATTGGGTTAGGTTATCCTTATGAAAATGATAATATGGCAATTTGTTGATGGACAACGTTCTTTTGTTATTAATTAGCATTAATAATTATTGTTGTTGGATAGCATTTAAAATTGGAATTAAATCTCATTGAATAACGTCAAGGTGAAAATTATTTATAAACAACAAGATAACATTGAATAGCGTCAAATGGCTTTTATTTATAACAACATAAAATGGCAGTAAGGATAGCATTGAAGTGGAATTAATTATAGACATCGATCACATTAAGGATTATCCCTTTAGACAATAATGTCAATTATTTTTATAAGCAGCATGGAGCACCTTTAAAACGTTTAATAGTTCACTTATTTTAATGGATAGTTTATAATTTTTGATAAGCGTATTTGATTTGGTTAAGTGCCTTTTGTAGGGAGCATTATGATAACATTTATGACCTTAGTAGCTTGGTAACAGTTCGACCTTCGCACTTAGACATTTGGCTTATCAATTAGTGGATGGGTTGTTGGCGAAGTCGGGTATTAGATTGAGCTTTTCCTTTGATTGTAGTCATCTTGCGTCTGGTCGACCTATTGCTTGGGGTATGGGTGTATCCTTCTTGTCAGCATTTGGCTCCTAGCGTGTCAGAGTTATATAGAGTCCTCGGTCTAGATAGGATGTGTCATGCCAAGGTTATAGTCGTGCCTATCACCTATGGACGACATGATTCCTGATGAGGGGATCATTGCACACCCTAAGAGATAGAGGCGAAGGATAACTTGGTCGAGGTATGTGCCTTTCGCATGAGTGTTGTTGATCATTGTAATTTTTCTATTGACGCTTATGTGGAACGCCATCATGCGTTAGGCAGTGCGCCATCGAGGTCCTAGTTAACCGATCGTCGAGGCCGTCATGTCGGGATGGGGATGTTGTCCCTTATCTTGTAGGCATGGCCATGTTTGTGTTGGGTGGGTAGTCATTTCTCCTTGTTGTTTTACGCATGTTTCGCCCAACTTCTCTAGTGCCAGTGCATGGAGTCATAGTTGTATGTTCCCTGTTCGGCAGGTGTGGTGCTCTTCGTTAGGTGTGTTGTCTCGCTGTAATCATTTTTGTCATCCTATTAAAAAGAAAAAAAAAATTCACTTTCTTCTTCGCTTGTAGTCGTAACGATGGGGGTGCCGCAAATGTGAGTACATTTTGTAAAAATTCAAATGTTGGCCCCTTTCACTAGTCACTAGGTGGGCTCCAAGTGGGACAAGTATTGCAAAAAATATAAAAGTAATTGTGCTACACTTTTAGAAAATAAAATGGATATACACTATTTTACTCAAAACAAAATTTCCAACAATCCCTCATGTTCCCAATTTCGAGTTCATATTACCAATGTATGAAGTGTGAAAATCACACATCTCTTCAGTGGGGAAAATTTCATAGTCATGCCTTCATTGATAAAACTCTATTATGAATTAGACCTAAAGATAAAATTGGGTCTAGTGGTGATATAGGAATTTTTGTGGAATTTCCAATGGTATATCATATGCTTGGTTTTGACCCTCAACTATTGAGAACAAACTTTTGCAAGATCACAACTAGTTTCAAAGTAACATTTTGGTGGTAGAGTTTCATAGTTTAAAAAGGTGGTTTTGTTGGGCATCCGAACATAAATTTAAATTTTTTAGGTTGTATCTTACCTCAAGACCTTTCTGAACACATGTCAATTTCCCATTATAAGATCAACTTTGTAACATCCCTCATCTTAACTGAGGAACATTACTATACAGAATACACATAAATTCATAAATTTTCTACTAACCAAATTCCTGTTGCTTACCAGCTACAAATTATACACATATTTAAACATTGTAGATACCATTATTTAAATGCAACTACATCATGCTAACTAACATGAATGTCGTGTCCTCACTAAGAAAAATCGCACGTGCAATAAGATTTGTACCATGCAAAAAAACTCTTTCCCAATGCACAAGATGATTTGAGCACCATGCCGAAATCTTGTTACCATTACTACTAAAATTGACTAACATATACATTTAAATGAAAAATTATGAACAATACCACAATCAAGATCATGCAATTTTCCATACTGGTTAAAAATGTAATGAAGCTAATAAATTCACCACAACAACATGTAATTCATTCTCGTGCAAAAAGTAAAACACACAGCAGTTAAACTCATAAAATAACTCATAAGAATAGATAAACAATTATCATCTTAAAATAGCTGTGCAACCGCCCGCAGGGGTGTGGACTGATTGGCAAGTGCCGTGTAAATGGAAGGAAATATGTAAAAAGAGGTCTCAAGGTCGATTCTCACCCCGATTTACTCGTAGGGCATGCTTGCGGGCTGTGCATTTCTCCCTAGGGGTTATAAGGCAGCCGACAGGATTCGACCCTGTGCCACGTGAGTACGATACTGGCGTTGTTACCGATTCCCCTAGTTACCAAAAAAAAAAAAAAATAGTTGTGCAACCAACTACTTGGGATGGAAATTCCACCCAACCATATACATTTTGTTTCAAATCTCAATGGAAATCCACCCCTGAGCTAGGGCTAGGGATCCATAAGAAAATGATGTCTCTCACTATCCACTCACAACTTAGATATACCACAATCCATTGGTATTCTCCTTCAACTATATTGATTTCTACCATCTCTCTTCCTCTTGACCTGTCCAAGCCAAGGAATGTACCCCTTCACCACTCTCGGTCCATTGGGCGTCTATTTGTTTATCAAGGTTTCTTTGGTACAATTAACCTGGAATCTCACTATTGGGAACTCAATGGAACTCACTGCCTGGAGAACTACCAGGAAACAATAAAAACAAGCTTGTTGCTACAATGAAACTCACAAAGGAGTTCACTCTTCAAGTCTGAAAACCTAGTTCTTTAGTCTTCAGCTCCCAAATTCTTTAGAATTCACCCATCCTTCTTACTCTAGCTCCAATTCTTTTTTTCCCTATTCTCTGCTTGTTGTTCATGCAAAAACATGCCTACAAAATTATATGTTCTCCGCATATGAATTTCCTTTATTTCCCAAGCCAATTGACTGCTAACCCTTCCCAATGTTAATTTTACTTCAACCCCATGCTCCCAATAACTATGGGATATGAATTTTTACAACCACCCTCTTACATGAGTTTAATGATTGGGATCTCCTACACTCAATCAGAAAATTGAAGGTTGTCCCCAAATGATAATAAAATTAAGAAATATGGGTTTGGATTAATACCCAGAATATTTCCCCCCCTTTGACCCCTCTTATACACTCCTCTCTCTTGTGGAAAACACATCCCCCATCTCTGTCCATATCCCCTAGCAACTGGTATCACATTTTTTTTAAACAAAAATACAATTTGCATATTACATTGCTTGGACATATCCACATTTCATATCTAAATTATGCATTAATTAAATTGGGGATTATAGAGGGTATGTTACATTCCCCCTCCCCTACAATTTTTCATCGTCCTTAGTGTACATAACCATGCAAAAATACATATGCAATTTATATCACAATATTCAAAAAAGAAAAGAAAATTCTTCAATTTTTACCCTCCAACAAAAGTCCCAACCAAAACCTCATGTTTCCTCTCAACCTGTTGAACCAAGGAATGTCCCCCCTTCACTACTTTCATTCCATCGAGTTGCACCATTATTTTATATGTGTTATCAGTGCATATAACCAAGATTTACGAGATGTGGTTCTGGAACTCTAGTTGCCCAAAAATGGAGTCTTGCATTTTCAACTCATGTTTTCTTCAAAATTGAAAAACCAATGTGGATATTCCTTCTACATGGTTTCTTCATGTTCCTATGTTGCATATTCAGGACCATAGTATGTCCATTGGACCTTTACTAAGCTGATTTCTTCATTTCCTGAGCACTTTGACTTTCTAGTCTAGAATGCGTACTAGTTCCACCCAGAAATCCCCTTTGTTTTCCACTCAGATCGTAGTCCAATAAATTATGTGGTTAGAGTCGGGAACATATTTCTTTAATAGTGACACATGAAATACATTATGCACTCTCATGGATGCATGAAATGCTAGCAGGTATGCAACTGGCCTATCTTTTCTAAGATCTCAAAAGGCCCACAATATCTTGCTACCAACTTTGGGCAACAACTCAATATTAGCGAACTTATTTTCACTTTCACTTTTATAAATACATGTTCTCCCACTTTAAAATATTTGAAAACTTTTTTCTTGTATGCATAAATTTTCTACATGTCTTGGAAAGCATTTAAATTCTACCTAATCTTTGTCATCTTCTCTTCCATTTCCTTCAACAAATTTGGCCAATGACAGCTCTGTCTATTGAATTATCCCAACTCACTTGTGTGTTACACTTCCTACCATACAATTCTTCAAATGGCCCCATTTTTAATGAGGCTTAATACCCATTATTGTAAGAAAATTCCACCTAGTAGATATAATCCTCCCACTCTGATGGTTGGTCCATCACATGGATTTTGATCATCTCGTCAGTTATTCTATTGGTCCTCTCTATTTTTCCATCTAAATATGGGTGATAAGTTGTACTGAGATTTAAATTTGTTCCAAAGCCTTTGGAGAAACCTTTCCAAAAATTAGATGTGAATTTTGGATCCCTATATGAAACTATTGCCTTAGGCACCCCATGTAACCTGACAACTTCTTTCATGTAGATCTTTCCAATACTTGTTGTCTTATGTGTAGTCTTTTCTGGAATAAAAGGTGCATCCTTTGTTAATTTTTCCACCACCACCATGATGGAATCATGTTGCTTCACTGTTCTAAAAATATTTGTAATAAAATAAATTGTAACTACTTCACATTTCCACTCAATAATGGGAAATGGTTGTAACAGCCTAGTTGGATGTCTATTCTTTGTCTTCACCTTATGAAACTCTAGGAATCTGGCTATATAATTAGCCACTTCTTTCTTCATTCCTAGCCAAAAGTGTTGGTTTATTACAGTTGCAATTTATTTTTGATATCCTGGGTGCCCAACATATGGTACATTTTGCATTTCCCTTAACATTGTACTTTTCATCTCACCTGAATTAAATTGGCAGATATATTTTCCCTCTATACATAAGGATTCCATCCTCTTTGAACTCATAATTTTTAAATTTTTGTTGTAAATTACCTTGTTGTATGTTTCTTTTATCTGTAAATATTATTGATCCGAGTTTGATACATCTAAAATTATGTCTTTTAAATAATATTTGCACATGCTAATGGTTGTAGCATGCATCTTGTGTGATATTCTATCGATTGCATCAACCACTTTGTTTTCCTTTCCTTTGATATGTTTAATTCAAAGTCATATTCACTCAAAAATTTGAGCCATCTAGTTGGTCTAGAATTGTCCAAACAAATGTTTCAGACCATAGTGGTATGTTCTTCACTCAAATATTCGACCCATGAGGTAATGCCTCCACATTTTTAATGCATGTACAATTACTTCTAATTCCAAGTCATGTGTAGCGTAATTCTTCCCATGATCTATTAGTTTTCAGGACTCATAGCACACCACATGATATTTTTGAGTGAGGACTCCACCAATCTCTTCCTTTCACACATTCATGCACACTAAAAAATCTTCATCTGTATCTACAATATTCAATATTGGCGCACTTGTAAAAAAAATTTTCTATTGATGAAGCTCTCTGCATTCTTGCAAGCCCATTCAAGTTTCACTCCCTTATTTTGTAAAAAAGTGATTAGGATTGTCATGTTTGAAAATCCTTATATGAATCTTCAGTAATAACCGAAAAGACCCATGAATTATTTGACCTATATCACATTTCTTGGTGTTGGCCATCCTCTGATGGCCTCTATCTTCTCGAGGTCAATTTTTATCTCATCTGTTGAAATAATATGTCCCAAGTAGTGAATCATCTTTTGATAAAATATGCACTTACTTAGCTTGGCATACAATTTATGGTCTCTTAAAAATTGCATAACCATTCTTAAATTTTGTTCATGTTCCTATTCTATCTTTGAGTTGATGAGTATATGATCTAGGAACACAATCATGAACTTGTCCAATTACTCCCTAAACACTCCATTCATTAGAAACATGAAAACAACTTGGGCATTTGATAATCCAAATGGCACTACCATAAATTCATAATGCCCATATCATATCCCGAACATTGTATTCCTCATATATTATTCCTTTATCCTCACTTGATGATAACATGATCTCAAGTCAATCTTGGAAAATATTCTTTCACCTTTTAGCTAATCAAATAAATCATCAATCCTTGGCAAAGGATACATACTCTTTATGGTGACCTTATTCATCTATTTGAAATCGATATATAGCATTAAGGTTCTATCTTTCTTCTTCACAAAAAGAACCAGGGCACCCCAAGGTGACACACTTAGGCATATATACCCCTTCTTTAATAGCTCTTCAAGTTGCATCTGCAACTCTTTCAGTTATTGTGTGCCCATTCGGAAAGGTGTTTTGGACACTGGGGTGGCTCCCATCATAAAATCAATAGAGAAATAAATCTCTCTCTTCGGTGGAAGTCCTGGTATTGCCTCAAAAACATATTCAAAACCCCTCAAGATTGTGTGGTCTTCAATGCTTATCATTTTATCTCTAGTTGCCTCTTCCATATGGGCTACAAACAAATTCCATCCCTTCCTGAAACTCTTTTTTAGCTGCATGGATGAAATTTCTCTAATAATTATAGCTCTCGAAATGTCTTGTATTTTTCCTTGCTTCACGCCCTCATCAAGGTAAGTGATTTTCTTGTTGTAACAATCTAGGACCGCATGGTGTTTCTCCAACCAATCCATGCCAATTAGACAATCATATGAACTCAATGGTATGATGTTCACATCTACCCTTGCATTGAGTCCATTCATGTATATTGGGAAATCTTTAACCAACTCATTGATTTTCCTCTTATCCCTTGTGGCCAACTTCCACTTCGATCACGGGGGATTGATATTTTTCTTTCTTGTTGTCCAAAATTGCATAAATCCTTGGCATGTTTCCTCCCATGTATTCAATTTTTTCAGCCTCCTGAATGTTTTGGTAAATGCTCATTCTTTCACCTTTGTGAGGGAAGTCCCTATACAAGTTATTTCCCTCACATCCCCATCGTTGTACATGTTGCTACCTTGGCCTTTTCCCAAATGAATCTACCATCCTGGGCTCATTTTGGGTTGATTGTCCTTGTTGATTTTCTTGTAATTTGTTCTTGAAAAAGGGTGGCTTAAAACCTTTCTTCCTTTGATCCCTCTTTCCTTTCATCTTGTCATTCCAAAAACTGGCCTTACTCTGCTCTACTCATAAAGAATATTTTCTCTCCTAATGGTCTCCTCCAAAGTCCTAAGGTTATCACATTGTATCTTGTCACTGTAGAAGGATGGTAACCCACTTAGAAACCTTCGTGTTTTGACTTTTTCATCCTTTATGAAGCCCACATACTTCAACAACTCAAAGAACCTCTTCTCGTATTCATCCATTGTCATGCTTCCCAAATTTAGTTCAAAGAACTATTTCATATTCCTCTCATAGTATTGTTCGAACAAATATTTCTCTTAGAAATATCCTTTGAGCCTCCTCCATGAGACCTTCCTCTCATTGATATGTTTAGCTTGCTTAAGTTGATCCTTCCAAATGGTTTCATTTCCTTGCAATGGTAGGTTGCAATTCTTTTTTATACCCTTGAGGGATAATCATGTAGTTGGAAATATTTCTTAATTTCCAATATCCAGGCCTTAGCCTCTTCTCCCTTCATGTGCTCACCATTGAAAGTTTGTGACTTGAATTTCCTAAGTTCACCTTGAAAAATGTATGTCGCATGCCTTCTCTTATACCTCCTAACAAGAGACACACTTGGATTTCTCCATGGTATTGAACTTGCACAAGATATTCTAATGGATTGCTTTGGGGGATGATAGTGTATGATCTTACTCATTTACTAGTTGTCATTCTCATGCTCATCCCTCCTGCTATGGGATCTGGGTGTTGTCACATGTCTATCACTATCCACTTGCTTTGTTCTAGATTCTTTATTGGATTGCCTATGCAACATGTTCAAACTTTGTAGTATCTCCTCCTAAGCCTTCATAATATTCTCATTATATTCCCTATAGATTTGCACTTGTCTATGCAGGCTTCTCATAGTTAAATTCTCATGCATGCATCTTCTTCCATTTGACTCTATCTCGACATTTCCCATGTTGACATGTAGCCCTCGGGTTTCCTATTCGTGGTTGTAGGACCTTTTGGAATCCTCCATGACTAAAGTTCTCATACAAGAACCAAATTTCCTTCCTATACCTCTAAATTTTGTAAGAAAATGTGTATGCAAATAAATTTCTATTAGACAAAAATATATACATACACAAATCTAGAAAAAAAATGTATATATTTTATGCTCTTTAATGCCACCAGTCATCTTATTTTGCGTTGAATGAAATTTATACTACTCAAATCAATTTTTTAGGTTTAAATGTGAATTCTCCTTCTCAATACCTTTCTAGCAACTATTTGTTTTCCCAAATCTGAGCTCCGACCTAAAAGTTATGGCCTGTAGAAGTTTTGAATGTTTTCCCATTTTTACCCTATATGCTACAGGTGTCTTTGTTTTCTTCCTGTGCAGTTTATATATCCAGATTTAAAATATAGATCCATGGTTGACTGCTATGGTGTTGTATTGCGCCTGGGATAGTTCATTGGAAATATCTCATTGATATCTTTTATTCAAGTTGTAGAGACTCTATGTAACAAAGGTACACACAGTTCTCATGTTTTCAACTACCTGAAAACGTCGTTTAGGCCCTCAAAATCGCTCTGTAATTTGATGACCTTCAAAAACTAGAAAAAAAATTCTAAAAATCATCGGTTTAATTGTTGTAATAGTACACCAAATAAACCTACACTTATCATCGACAATTATCCTCTCTTTTTTCTCCTTTTCTTATTCCCTTTCAAATCCCACACGCGCACCAGTTTTGTATTATTCACTAATATCCAACACGCACAAGTTCTACACACGCAACGCCAATATTTAGAGCATGTACCATGCACCAATATTCAGTGCACACAACTTTTGTATTGTGCACCAATATTCAACATGCACAACTTTTGTACCACACACTAAGATTCATCACGTGTAAGTTATACAATGCACAGTGCCAAGATTTATCACACATACCAGGCACCGATATTCAACATGCACCATAAATTATATACCATGTAATGCTAATATTTAATGCACATATTGTGCACCAATATTTAGTGTGCACCACAAATTATTCATTGTGCAACAACGATATTCAATGCGCATACTGCGCACCATAATTCTGCACCACACAATGCCAATATTTAATGTGCATACAGTGCACCAATATTCAATGCACACCACAAATTTTGCACTGCACAATGCCAATATTTAATGTGCATATCGTGCACCACAATTTTTCATTACATAATGCCAATATGTAGTGCATGGAAATATTTTCTTCACTTAACTAATTTTCCATATTTTCATCCCTTGACCATCGCAACTATCGTGAAAATTCCTTACTCGCCTTTCTAAGACATATTTTGGTCACTTGGAAGTCAAAATGACCCCCCCATAACAACCATTATGAGCATAAATTTCGACACAAATTAAAGTTTGAGATAATGAATTTTCCAGATTCATGTTGATCTCTGGCCTATACAAGTCTAATGTTGAAACAAAAGCTCTGATACCAATCTGTAACATCCCCCAAATTAACTGAGGAATATTACTATGTGGAATACACAAAAATTTGAAAATTTTCTACTAATTAAATTCACGTAGCTTACCGGCTACAAATTATACACAGATTTAACCATTGTGGATACCATTATTTAAATGCAGATACATCATGCTAATTAACATGAATGTTGCATCCTCACCAAGACAAACCGTGCATCCAACAAGCTTGGTATCATGCACATCAACTACTCCTAATGTGTGTGATGATTTGAGAACTATGTCAAAATCTTGTTACCGTTACTACTAAAATTGACTAACAAATACATTTAAATGCATAATTATAAATAGCATGACAATCAAGCTCATGTGATTGTCCATACTAGTTAAAAACATAAATGCAACTAATAAATTCAACAACAACATATAATCCATTCACATGCATAGATCGATGGCTATACCTATGGTTACCAATATGAAGAAGGTTGTCACTTCAGATTCAAAGTTGGTGGATCCTAGGATATACAGGAAACTGATAGGGTCCTTCGGAAGTCTAATGCAGAAGGAATTAGGGATTCATGTGGAGCTTGATGATGTTGTTATTTTTCAAAGAGGGAAAGTACTCACACATCCAAAGAAAGCTATCTCGAACACAACAATGATCATTGGGGTTAGAGAAGGAACTTTATACAGGTTTCAAGGCAATCCTATTCAAGATTTGGTGCATGAGAGTGACAGCCTGTGTGAGCTATGGGATAGGAGGTTGGGACACCTACACTATAGGGAATTGTTGATTCTGAGGGGGGTTGTTACAGGTCTTCCAGATTTCAGTATTGAGCAGCAGGGAGTGTGCAGAGGTTGTGCACTTGGAAAGAATATCAAGGTTTCTTTTCCAAGTAGCGAGAGTGGGTCCAAGGGGATATTGGATCTTATACATTTAGATATGAGTGGGTCGATGTCAGTAGCATCAGTGTAGGGAGTGTAATACTATGTAATGCTCATTGATGACTTTTCCAGGAAATCCTGGATCTTATTTATGAAGACCACAAATGATGTCTTTAGTCGGTTTCTGGAGTTGAGGGCTTAGGTGGAGAACCAGAAAATAAATAAGATCAAGGTCTTAAGGTCAAATAATGGGGGATATTACATCTATAATGACTTGTTGACGGGTGTAAATGACACACCATCAACTAGAAGGTCAAATCTGGACCAGGGTTGTCTAAATAACCAAAGACGTTTGGAATGAAATGACCTGACGAGTTTAATGGCTCCATTGGCCAACTAAAGTCCTAAAAATGAAAGAAATGAAAATAATATATGAAACTACAATACTAAAGATATAGATTTAATAATTTATGAATGTCAAAAATAGAAGTGTGGATATGTACATATGGTTTTGAACAACGTATATACAATTTGCAAGTTTTGTTGGATGTCTTGTGAAATCGATGGTTTTTTAAATTGTTTATGAAGTAGATAAAGAAAGCACATACATTTTATATTATCTGTTTTATATTTAAAATCTAAAGAACTAAAGAAATACTAATTAAAACACAATTTGAAATAAGAACAACATAACAGTCAAAGCCAAGTTAAATTATTCTTATTTCATTGATAAATAAATTAACAAAAGAAATAGAATACGAGTAAACTAACTTGCAATTAATCACTTAATGAGTTTATGTCTTTGCACAATTCAAACTCCCAGTTGTCTTGCCTGTGAGAAAAATCTGTAACAAGTTGGGGCTAACACTCCCAGAAGCAAACTCAAAGGTGTTTTCGGAACATGAATATAAGAGCAGAGTAATAAACACACAGATATGGTGATCTTGCAATGATGAACACTTATAGTGAAAGAAATTTAATATTAAGCATTCATGTAATACATCATTTAAAATCAAGCATAAATCAATGATATTTAAATGAAATAATGATCACAGATGTAATATATGAATAGAAAATTACAGACAGAACTAAAGTACTGAATAATATGAAATATCATATGAGAATGAGACTAAAGTTGTATAAACGTAATAACATTCCATAATATAAAAGGAAAAATGTAATAGGTAAGCGCCACGCTGGTCTAAAGCCAAGGAATGAGAATCTTGTCCATATAGTCTTGAAAGTTACATATCCATAATGTGTCCAAATCAAAAAAATGATCCCCTCACTACCAAGAGTGAACAATATTTAAACTAGTTTAGGATTCAAATGCTCATATCATACAAGATAGAGTTGAATCCACAAAAATTGGATAATATTACAAAAATAGTGAAAATAGTAATCACTCATGCATGAGTTGGTTTTGTCTAAATAAACCAAAGTTTTATAAACATAAAAAGACAGAAACTACTGAATATTTGAACGTATGATTCAAAGTGTTTTCTCCATGCAATCAACAATATAATATTCCATTTCCTGTAAATAGCAAAAACCGATTTGATATTCAGAAGAAAAATTGCTAATTATTATTCAAAAGAGACTGGATAATGAATCATAGATTTTGTAGCTAGTCTTATTTTTAGCAAACGAAAAAAAAAAAAAAAAAAGTAAATCTACTTATTTTGATTTTTCATAACAGAATTGAATGAAATCAAAACAAAATCATTTTACCATTAAAAATTAGCCAAAGAGGGATCTGACAGTTCGGAATTTATAATTTCTTTGAAACTGGTTGTGTTCTTAATGATTATATCCCTGGCCCTCTTGAATCGTTTATTCTCCCTCTCTGTGTGCACCTTCAGGTCAAGGTTCTCTTGTTTCAACAGAGCATTCTGAGCAGCCAAGCATTTAACTCGAGCCTGTAAGAGCGGAACATATGTATAGTAATGCTCGATCCAGTCGATACAACTATCACAATGCATCATGGTAATGGCAGATCGACGTGGAACACAGTCAACAAGGGGTGCTTCATTTTTACCCATGGTTTGTTCCAGGTTGTGACCGATACCCAAAAATCCTTCTTTACCCTTAAGACATGAGGGTAAATTGGTCACGAAATCATATTGTTCAACATGGGTAATAACCTCTCTCCTATAACTCTGATTTTCTGGGTCTTCACTAGCCAAGAAATCATCTATCTCATGATCTGAACATCGATCATCGATCTCGATTAGATCGATCAAGCTCATATGATTACTCTTTTGATTTATTAGTTTTCTAGAAATCAAACGACCAACATTCTTATTCCTTAAACTTAAATCTGTGCTCGATGGTTTCTTTCCCTTACGGAAATTATTCACAACACGTTTATCATTAACGCTTAAAATAGAATCGTTCATAGGCACAAGAGGATCATTTTATTTTAATTCGGAAATTGCTTGTTCCAGAGATCTTCCAGGTGAAAACCTACATGGTAATTTTTTATCCACGTGGATTTCATCAACAACAGAAATTGAGTCAATAAATTCTGGGCCATCAATTGAATTAACGACCTGGCTTTCAGTTATTGGTCTGTCTAAATTAGGGTTTACAATCAAAAGAGGGTTGACTATAGCGTCGGCCTGGGTGAAGCCATTTCTGATCAGAAAGGTCTCCCAATTGTCACCTATTTTCGACCAGTGATAAACCAACAAGATTTTAAGGAGTCCATGGTGAAATAGACTCGAATTGATACCCTGTCGCTAATAGCACTTGGACATTTTGTAAAGACTCATAAACAGGTAAAAAGGCTTATCCAAATCAAGCCCTATGAAATTCATAGGCAGACAAATGTGGTACAAAAAAACTATCCCATATCGGCCTTCACATGTAACAAACTGCTTCAGAATTAAAAGGAGACCGTGCCATCTAGGTTTTAACAGAGCAATAGGAATACCTTTTGTAAAACAAGTGGTTTCGTGGGAAGCCATGAATAAACTCCATGGGACATCTTCTATTTTAGCATTCTTAAACCACCTCTCGCCTTTTAATGGGAGTCATGTCACCTTGCTCATGAAATCCTCTGTTAATTCCAACTGTATATCCCCAATCTTGGCCCTGAAGTATCAAAATTTTGTGCAAAAGCTTTTGCAACCTTGATATTATAGACTTTTAACTTCTTGAGGAACACATCCCATCCATGAGCCTTCAGGTCATCAATAGTGTCATCATGGGATAACAGAGCTTGGCATCTTTTCGGCTCGATATGAACCACGGGTGTCATTACCATTCTGAAAAGGATACAACAAATATCATAAAGGATAGGTTTAGGTTTCCAATGGACGAACAGCAGAGACAGGTCTAAGCGGGATGTAATGGCACGAAAATTGCAGAGTCTGGGGCCTATCATAACTCGGATAGGAGAGTTAGGGAAAATGAAAACCAGAAGGTTCGTAAAACTCCAAACCATTTCTCACGATGAGTGTCAAACCCTACAGAGTACAGAACCCTATGCTCATAATGAATGGTCTCATTAATGTTTCAGGCCAACAAGGTGAAACAAAAACGCAAGTACAACATGCTTGTACTAATTTGCATGAATGTTGATATGACAATTGAACTCATGAGAACAATATCAAAAATTAACCAAGGTTCTTGTGCATTCAAACGTTTCCACAATGAACTATAGAACTAATGAATTCATGATAACCATAATACACAAAGATTCTGATAGTGGATTAATCAACCATTTCATAAGATTTGAATTTTAATCATATATGGGTGGATTTTAAAATGATATTTCTAAGGTAAAATATTATGAAACCAAGCCAAGTTTTATGTTTAAATTCATGCTTACAGTCATGAATTAAAAATAAAACAAACAAAAATGCAAACAAAAAAAACTCAATAAGATAAACTTAACCCAATCATCACCTCGAAACTCAGAAACATTAACATTTACAAATAGAAGGTGATGGCAGCTACAGAAAGGTATAGTCTCTTTCGATCGTGATAAGATCGAAAAACATGTGTGGCTGCCAACAATGGCGACGTACTAGGCAAAGAAGTTATCTTTGCATCACCAGAAAATTCATGTTAGGGTGAATCAGATGAAATGATATTTTTAGAAATAGTTAACAACAGGCAAGCATATTGATCGTAACTCAGAAAATAGCACAGTTTAGCATCAGATGTATTTCTGTCAAAAAAACATGTCATCTGGTATCTAACTTAGATTATGAGTGTAGCGATTTTTTATGTAGTTGACTTTGATACTGTTGACAAGGCCACTGTTGCCAGCAGGCCTTCATAGCCTCGGAAAGGATTTCATTTGACCCACTCTAGTACCTCTATCCTGTCCAAGAGTCATCCATTTATGATATGAGACATCTTTTCACTTTGATCAAATTGAAAATAGACTTGAGGATCTTCTTAAACCCAACATTGCTTCATTGCGAGCAGGCCTGTTCAGTACCCCATCGAAGTTGCTTTGGTATCATGCATGCAATTACCCACTGCCAGCAGACTTGTTCAGCGCCCCGGTGGGTTTACATACACTTCCCAAACATTACCGTGCTTTCAACCCTCTAGAATTTGTTTATAGTTTGCAGAACTTAATAATATTCAAGAGGGCGGGGTGATAATGAAAATCTTTTGGAATGAAAAAATTTGATCTTTCACCAATTATTCTTCTGTTTTGATGATCTTCATCATGATTTGGACACTTAGATTTAGGTTAGGGAATCATCTCAAGGATGGGAAGGTACAATTTAGTTGTTTTTTCTCAAAACAAGGACAGTGTTAGAATTTTATTAATCACAATCACGTCTACTTGTA
>JASDQU010817434.1:0-21052 GCA_032191745.1 Picea mariana
CCCATGCCATCTTCATTGCTGTACTTGCCATCAATGACAAGCATATGCTACTTGTTAAACATTTTCCAACAGGATGGTCTTCAATATTTTATACTTTATCTATGGTTCCGTCTTTCATATGGGCTGCAAAAATTTGACATCCTTTCCTGAAACCCTTTTCAACTACATGGCTATAATTTCTCTAACAACTACAACAGAATGCCTTGAATCTTTCCTTGATGCCCTTTCTCATCAAGACAAGTTATTGTCGTGTTGTAACAATCTAGGAGAACTTGGTGTTTTTCCAATAAATCCATGCCAATTAGACAAACATATGAACACAAAGGTATAATTTTCACATCAATCTTTGTGATCAGTACATTCATGTCTATTGGGAAATCTTTAACCAACTCATTGATCTCCCTCTTATCCCCTGTGGCTAATTGAACTAACCAATATTACACATGCTTACTCCTTTGCAAGTGAAATATTTCAACAATGTTATAGTTTATGTAACTATGGTTGGTCACATAATCAATTAAAATTGATATGGGATAGTTATCAATCTTAGCTTCCACTTCAATCATGGGGGATTGATATTTTTCTTACTTGTTTTCCAAGGCTACATAAATCCTTAGCATGCTTCCTCCCATGTCTTCCACTGTTTCATCTTACTGATTGTTTCTTTCACCTTTGTGAGGGAAATCCCTATGCAGGTGATTCCTCTCACATGCCCAACATTGTACAGGCGATTGCCTTGGCCTTTTCCAAAAATAATATGTTGTCTTGTGCTCATTTTGGGTTGACTGTTCTTGTTGATTTGTTTGAGAGTTTCTCTTGAAAAAGGGTGGATTAAAAACTTTCTACCTT
This sequence comes from Picea mariana, assembly GCA_032191745.1. Classification (NCBI taxonomy): domain Eukaryota; kingdom Viridiplantae; phylum Streptophyta; class Pinopsida; order Pinales; family Pinaceae; genus Picea; species Picea mariana. The sequence goes on from JASDQU010817434.1 coordinate 850, forward strand.
TTCTCCTTCTTACACTTCATCTTGTCATTCCAAGTCTTTTGGAAGACTAGTCTCCCTCTGCTCTACTCATAGAGATGATTTTCTCTCCTCATGGCTTCCTCCAAAATCCTAGGGTTATCATATTGTATCTTATCACTATATAAGGAGGGAAATTGAATAAGAAACCTTTGGATTTTGACGTTCTCATCCTTTATGAATTCCACATCCTTCAACAATTCAAAGAATATTTTCTTGTATTCATCCATTATCACGCTTCTTAGCTTGAGTTCAAAGAAATATTTAATATTCCTTTCATAGTAATCCTCAGACAAATATTTCTCTTAGAAATATCCTTTGAGTTGTCTCCATGAGAACCTCTTCTCATCAAGGTGCTTAGATTGCTTAAGTTGATCCAACAACATGGATACCTTTCCTTGCAAGTGGTATGTTATAATTCTTGTTTCTACCCTTGAGGGGTAATCATGCAACTAGAAATATTTATTCATTTCCAACAACTAGGCCTCAATCTCTTCTCCCTTCATATGCTCACATTGAAAGTTTTTGGATTGACCTTCTTGATTTCACCTTGCAATATCTATCCGTCGGGCATTCTCCTTTGTCTCCTGACAGGAGACATACTTGGGCTGCTCCCTGGCCCTAAAATGGCATGAGATATCCTATTGAATTGATCTGGGGAATGATTGTGACTATTGCTACTCCTAGAATTCCTGCCATTCCCATGCTCATCCCTGATGTTATGAGATTATGATCTTGTCACTTGTATAGCATTGGATTCTTGCAGAGTCCTCATTGGCTTGCTTCTGGAGCATGTTCAAGCTCTATAGTATCTATCCCTGATCTTTCATAATCTTTTCATTATTATCCCTATAACTTTTCACTTCTCTTTGTAGGTTCCTCATAGTTACAAGCTCTTTCCTATCTCTTCCTCCATTAGAATACGTCTCATCATTTCCCATGATGAAACTCAAGCTTCTAAATTCCTCTTCATGACTGTAGAACCCATGGAAATATTCCATGGATGTAGTTCTCATACAAGAACCAAACTTCCTTTATGAACCTCTAAGTTTTGCAAAACATGTGCATGCAAACAATTTTATTTTAGACAAAAATAAATACATTCACAGTTTTGGAAAAGAATGCATAAATTTAATACTCAAATTAATTTTTTGGTTTAATAGATGGATTCTCCTCCTCAATACCATTCTATCAACTATTCATTTTTCCCAATTATGAGTTATGAGTATAAATTTATGGTCTTTAGAATTTTTTACTATTTTCCCTTTTAACCATATATGTTGTAGGTGCCCTCTTTCTCTTCCAACACATTTTTCGATACCCGAAATTCAAATCAAGGTCCATGGATGAGTTCTATGGTCCATGGCCTTTCCATAGACTTCTCTTGGACCCCAATCTAACTTCTGATATAGGATTTATACCCTCTAGAAGTAATCTGGTACCAAATTTTACCCTTAATTGTTTAGACTGTAACTTTTTCATACAACCTCTTTTTTGTGCTTAGAATAACTAATTGGAAATCTCTCCTCAAGCTCTTTTATTTGAGATGCAATCACAGAGTGTACCTTGGTACATTTTTTCTCATGGATTTTCACTTCCTAAAAACATTGTTTAATCCCTAAAAAATGCCATGCGAGTTTATGACCTGCAAAAGAATAGTTTTTTTGATAAATTTGATTGATTATTGTTGATATGGCACTAATTTTATTCTTGATCACCAAACCATCGGGGAAATGATTCACTCCTTCTCACTTCTATAAGCTTCAGTTCTGGTCCATTGGGCATCGAGACACCGACCACCCCACACAAGCCTCCAACAAACAACCTGTGATCTGACACTAGTTTGGTATGGGCCACCAGGCCACTAGAAATTAGGACACTGACCACTTGCCACCCTGAACACACATAAAAAAAAAAATTCATGATTCAACATCGGTTTGGTCCAAGTAAAACGTCCATCATGCCAACCGACAAAAATTCCTATTCGGCCTCCACCAATCAATTCTAGTCTGATCCAATAAGAACCGATCACCTCAGCCAAAAGTTACATTGTGCATGGGCTCCATAGGGTTTTGTGGTTCTTTGTGCTTCATCCACAAGTAACAAATAGTTGTATTTTTCTTATAAATCATTCACTCAAACTATTCCCCATACATGTTTCATAAATTAATACTTCCTATTGTAGATCAATGATGGAAAACAACGTGTGGAATAGATCGATGGCTCTTGGGTAATGTCACTCCAAAAGACACAATTGTCGATTATGTGCTCCAATTCGAACAAATGATGGATCACTAGGAATCCATGACCATGATTGATTACTTTAACATGGTTTCCATGGCATTCATGATGGCATTAAACCATAAAATTTCTCCCCTCCAACGTTGTCCCGTAGAAAAATAATTTTTACCCTAAAGAAAAATCTGATCCAAACAACTTTTGTGGTCATGTAGCAAGTTATTGTAGGCCAATGTTGCAACCTTCTACTCTAATGCCATAATGTAACATCCCCTGGCTTAACCAAGGGATATTACTACATGGAATACACATAAATTCAAAACTTTCTTACTGGCTCCTCTCATGTAGCTTACTAGTTAAGATTTATTCACATTTTTAACCATATTTTGATACCCAAAATTAATTTCATCTACATCATTCTAAATGATCATGATTAGAGATAATAAACTCATTCAAAATAAAAAATAAACCATTCACATACATAGATTTAAGCACAAAAATTAAACTCATGAAATATCTAAAAAATAGATAAACACTTATCTTTTAAATAACTTGTGCAACTAGCTTCTTGGGAAGGACGTTCCACCCAACCATAGAATTGTTGTTCTAGATCTCAACAAAAAGTCACCCTTGAGCTAGGGATAGGATTCCACAAGAGAAAGGTGCCTCTCACAATCCACTCATAGCTCACTATCACACAACCCACTGGTATTATCCTACAACTATCCCAAATTTCTTCTAGATCTCTTCCTCTTGACCTGCCCAACCCAAGGAATGTACCCTTTCATTTCTCTCAATCCATAAAGTGTTCCATTTGTTTATTAAGGTATATCTGTCATAGGAATATAGGAATCTCACTATTGGGAAATCAAGGGAATTCACTTCTAGGAAAACCACCAATAACCAACAACAAACACTTGTTGTTACAATGCAACTCACTTATGAGATCACTCTTCAATCCTTACAACCCGGTTCTTCAATTTCCACCTCCAAAATGCTCCACATATGCTCCAAAATGATATTTAATTATACCATCCTTATTTTTATATCTTTGGTTCTCTTTACCCCTAATCATTTCTTGTTGTTCATGACAAAACTGATTGTGAAAAAACTACCTAATCCCCCCATACGAATTTCCTCTATTTTCCCAAGACAATTGACTTCTCACTCTACCCAATGTCGACTATGATTTATCCTCATACTTCCAATAACAATGGGATGTGACTCTAACACCCACCCTCTTACATGAGTTTAGTGATTTATTTATTATACACTTAAACAAAAAATTAGAAGATATCCACAGTGATAATAAAATTAAGGAAAATGCGCTGAAGGGATACCCATAATTAATTTCCCCCCTTGGACCCCTCTTGGACACTTTGTTATATTTTGAAAAACTCAATCACCATCTCTCTCCATATTCCCAACATATAATTGTTACCAGGAAAATCTCTCTATGGCTAGGGGTAAACCACAACACATGGAAATGACTGCAAAAATCAACTCTACTCTCAAGCTTGCTATATAAACAAAAATGTTAGCAAGAAAAGATAAAATCCCTACCTTGTCTAGACGTTCAATGAATTCCACCATTGAGAACTTGACACAAAGTAATATACTTGCAACTAGACCTCAACAACCAACAAATGCAATCATATGGTGATAATATATGATGTTAGAACATTCAATATCATAATCCATCAACATTCATAACAAATACACACATGGAATAATAATTCAAATATTTGCAAGATGTTAATTGAATTATAAAAGAGTAGTTCTATTAAGATGTAATCAGCAAAAGTGAATAAGTTGCAGACTTTCATGCCGGCGCGGTTCGAAACCGAGAAACTAAGTTCCTTCCAGTTGGGCCTCCACCAATGGAAAACTCATGTAAGAGAGACAATGAAGTTCTCAATCAATAAGAGAAGATCTTGGGGGCTAAACATATGTTCATACTTAAAGGATAAAGGGATGCAAACTCAATGTGAAGTGAATAACTCCTCCAGAGTAAATTTTCTCTCAAAGTTGAATTATTTCTCCTATTTTCCAGAGCTCGAAATTGGCCTATTTATAGCCTTCAAGTGGAACTAAAGGGCCGAGTCAGAACATTTCCACTATATGGAAGGCCAAGGATCATTGATCTCGTGACATGACATGGAAACTCGACACTATTTTTCAATTTTGGGCACATTTCCTGATGTACGAGGGATGTAGTGGTGCAACCTATGTATACGCATGTTGTATAGTAGGCAAGGTGTGTATATGTGGAAAACATTGTATTTTTAGCTCTGGGATTTGCAAAAAGGGATTACAAGTTTGCATAGGGAAATGGAAAAAGGCCATATGTGCAATATTGCATGGGGTGAGGAAAATCTTTCTATAACAGATTCCCCTTAATGTGTGAGGTCAAAGGAGTATCTGCGATGGCCAAAATACATTTTAAAAACCTAGAAGTGGAGTAATGGGGACCCAACTGGAAGAACTAGTTGCTCATTACAATTTGTACTGACTTTGCATACATGGCTGCCAATTTAAATTACACTAGAGATCCATGTGAAAATATACCAAACAACTATCCATGGCCATGAATAGGAAAATAAAAATGCGGTTACATGCCAAAGGTTGCCATAGTCACAAACCAGGCCTAGTAAAACCAGTCTCAAAATCAATATAAAGATATATGTATACAATGGAGTACAATGTCATCTCCCATGATCATTTAAGTCACATAGGTATTGGTCCAATGAAAAGGTAGAAACATCTCAGGAAAGTTGTGGCTACATATTGATGTCTTCAAGTCTTCTACACAATCCGCCAAAGGTGCAAGTCTACATCGTGTGAATAAAGGAGTTGAGTCTGAACACTGTGAGACTTTGTTTGATTACCAGTAATTAAGGTATAACATTAACAAACGTGAGACAACCTATCGATGATGAAAATAGGTATCAAGCCACTGAATAAATTCTTACAAGTGTGAATAAAGGAGTTAGGGTCGAACACTTGAAGAATCCATTGATCAAGAGACATTGATGTATTCCTAACTATCGATGGCGAGAGAAACTGCCACTAATGACTGTAAACCTCTAGGTACTCATAGGACTCTAGGTCTCATTTCCAGAATAGATGAGCTGAAGTCAATGGAAGGAGACCCGCTAAAAGGAGAGAATTAAGGCATCTCTCATCATTCAACACGAGGTACAAAGCAGGACCTTGATGATTTGGAGGAAATCAGACGAAGAACGTGTTCAGGAACCAATGACCCTGTGCATCTTTCGTGTGTGCCACATGAAAGAGGTACATGAAAAAAACCCTCTAAATAGAAGCCAATGAGGAAAACTATTGAAAAAGGTGAGGAAACCACCAAGAAGGCTAATGGAATCCAAGACACTGCATGAATCCCAATGTGTGAATATATCTCTTGCCATCGAACACAAGGGAAACCACCCAGTCAACGACCAATGATGAAATGTCAACTGATGGGTTCAAGGTTACCTACCAATGAGGAAAGTAGGACCAGGGTGGATAATAGGACTACAAATTCATGTTATTCTGAGACAAACTAAGGGTATGGTCAACATGCAAAGTCAAGAGTTATAAGGAATGGTTGACACATGTTGATAAACATCCTTTGAACAAGAGAATGAGACATATTGAAGACTCTAGAAGCATAGAATCAATGATGAAACCATGAGATGCAGGAGGCATCAATCAAACTATTTATAGGGACTCGAAGAGTAACTAGTCGGGGGAGAAAACTCTCTGTAACGACCTCAGCTTCCTAAGGCCATGCTAAACCCAAAATTATGATGACAAGTGGACTCAACAACTTTGTGCTCTGTTCAAAGGCGATACAATTGATGCCAATATAAGATAATACTCCCTTCACGCCTGTATTTTTTTGTTTTTTCATAGTCAAATGAGTGCTATGATACAGAGGAGGAAACGAGTGTCGCAAGTAAGAAAAACTAGTTCCAACAGTGGAACATACCTATGCTCAATGCAAGGAGGTGCATGCGGGAGATGGACACTCGGGGGAATGTTCTCTCCTAGGTATAGGGTGTCAAGTTGCAAAGGATATAAATGAGGCTATGCTTGGTTGAGGATGCAAAAATACTAAGGCAAATGGTTTATAAAACAAAGAGAGAACCGACAATAGGCTCAATAATGCAAGCAAGGGCATGAGATGCAATCACAACTTAATGCCAAAAAATGTCATTTTTTATAATCTTAGTCTACTTGGTGTGAAAAAGGGATAAAGTTGTACCAAATAGTCATCCTTTCAAATCCAATTTACGAGTGTGAAAGAGACAAGTTCACTCGGAAATATTTTCACTTTTTGAAAACGAGTCAGAAAAGAGATTAACTAAGACTCACAACCTTTCAAGTCCAATTTAACGAGTGTGAAAGGCACAAATTCACTCGACAATATTTTTTCTTTTTAGATGAGTCAGAAAAGAGATTAAATCAAACCCACTTAGGGGTATTCTAGGTATAGGTCAGCATATTTATGAGTGAGAAATTAGGCTCAACATAAATTCATGTATTAGCTATAAGGGACTCTCGGTCCTGCGGAAAAAATCTCAGCATGGGCACTAAATGGAGTAGAGGATATAACTAGGGTACCCATGGTTGGTAAGTCTCTACCATTTGATAACGACAGGTCTTGTAGCAGATGGAGGGTTCTATGTCGTTAAAAAATGGTTTTGTACCTAAGGAATATGAGTGACAGTTATAGGACAATGCAAATGTGCACGATGGAACGGATACCTATCCTATATGTTGGGTAGTGAAAATACATGTTTGTAGTTACAAACGGTCAACATAATTCTAAAAACCACAAGAATCCCTGGCGAAAACTACAAAACCCAACTCAATCCACTGCTGTATTAGTCTATTAAATGAAAATACGATCTGAAACTATGTAAAGTGGGTAAACTGCTATAAATAGTAACAAAAACCAAATTTTACTATGTCATTTGACATTTTTACCCAAATAGTGAATTTTTGCCCAAATTAACTCCGATCTTCAACTGATGATTGCGGGAGCATTGAGTGATAGAATCAAAGACCGTCTAGACTAGGTAATTCCTTTTCCCCTCCTCTTCCTTTCTATTGGATTACATTTTTATTTAGGTTTCAAATTTTAAGTTATTTAAGGCACAAATTAGAGATTTAGGTGTACGCGGGCTACCATTCATTGGGTCGCGTATACGCGAGGTTATACAAATTTGTATAAAATACAGACTGCGTATACTCAGCCCTATACGCGACTGTGAATGTTGTAGCCCGCATATATGTCTATAAACAAGGTTTTTGATGGCTAATAACTCAAAAAGTGATGTTTCTATGGCAGGATGGTGCTAGACTGGAGGGAAAGGTAACATGAGGAGGTAGATGTTGCGGTGGAAAGAGATATGGGGGCCTAAATGGACTTGAAAAGATGTGGGTTGTACAATTTTTGGGCAATCAAAGGGATGAGGGCCCAAGTGAGGTTGCTATAGTTGCTCGTGAGGGATCCAGACAATGAGAGCTTCAACCTTGATGGGAAACCATTAAGGATTGAAGTCGAGGATATATATTTCTTGGCAGGGTTGTCGCATCGAGGTGAGATGGTGAACCTCAAAGCCCAAGGATTTGGGAGCGGTATGAATATAGAAGAGTACATAGACGCTCATTGTATAGCAGGGGCCGAGAAGGTCAGGAGTCAACTCCCCCTCTGAGCGATAAAAAATCCCTGCCTCAAGATTGTTGTCCTCATTTTGACATGGATCACAGGATCAAATGTTTTGCACCAGGCATCGAGGGCACTTATGTTCTACTCCGTAGAGTATTTGAAACCCACAGTGTATTATTGGTGCACCTCGCTACTGGCTAATATGAAGAGTCAATTGACAGAATGAAAACAGGGTGATAAGAGGAACTTTGGGTTTGCATCCATCTTGTGTAGCTTTTTCTTTGAGTGGGTTCCATGTTTGGGACCTAGATTTGAGATCATTCCTTAAGGACCTTGTGATCCAACCATGGAACAGTGGACTGAGGTGATAAAATGGCAGGGGGGAGGTAGGGTGCCTACACCCGACAATGATTATTTCTTTTACAAGTGGAGACGACGGGTCATTTATCTGGATGATTACTCCTATGCATGGATTGACTTCAAAGGGGACCCTGACATGCCATTGCCACTAGAGACCACCTACGGGGACATAGGTATGTCAAAGTTTTTAAATATTTCATTTTTTTGTATTTTTGTATAGTAAAACAAAAATATGTGTGGATGATGTTTAAGTACTAACTAGACACGTGTGTGACACAGACACAGGTCCGCAACGGTCAGACAGGCTTCCAAGACATTGTCGAAGGCACTAGGGAGATGAGGTGGTGGGAGAAGAAGCAGAGATATTCTATCAAAACGTGCAAGGAAACCTGTCTTGTTTGACACATAGGATTATGATGATTCAGGTAGAGGATCTGTTAGAGGCCATGCAGCAGCAGGTGGTTGGCATGCCTAGAGCTTAGGTGCAACTCTTTCGGTGTCTCACAAAGATAGTAGTTTTTTATCATGACACACATTCGATGCCACATGTGTAGATGTCATGGATTTTTTATTATCAGTTGTATATGTGTATTGAGGGAGTTGGCCCTAATTTTGTACTATAAGCATCATATTTTTTGAAATATATATAAAACATGGTTCTTCGGGTTTACTTATATTACCATGTGTACATTGATGAGAATTTTTTCTTTGCTTTAGTTATGTGAAAAATTCAAATCTAAAATGAAATTAGCATAAACATCAAATACATAATTATAACTCCTAAGTATGTGATGATAATTAATAAAATAAAACTGTCGTTCTAAAAGGTGTACCCGAAGGAATCGTCGGAGTAATGTAGGGTCACGTACATGGTAACCGCCATTCAACTAACATACTACTAACTAGGAATCCAGGATAACCTCCAAAGAGAGAATACCATGTGAAATGACATCGCGTAAAAGTTCTATAACAATGCTATATTCGACCACATTATTCATGGATGGCCCTAGGCATACACCACCTGAAGACACCAGTAGACCTTGGGTAGGTAAACCACCCAAGCGGCTGAATCCAACTTCTATGTATAATGAATGGCTTCATCTGCAAATCCTAAGTAGACCAAAGACTTCGTTTACATCTTCCAACCAAGGGAAAATGTGATAAGCAAGTGGAAGACAAAAAATAAAGGGAAAAGATATATACACTAAATTACATTAGTATACAAAGAGTTATACCTAAGATTGGGGCTCAAGCATAATATCTTTTCAAGTAGATCCCATTCCTGGGCTCGACCAACATGTTGCCTTAATAATATTCTAATTCATAGGATCCTTTTTCTAAGACACATCGCACGATATAGGGACCGTGCCACATGGGTTTGAACTTGCCTGCTCCCAGCAGTTCTTTGGCTTGATCATATAAAAGGACCAAGTCACCTTAGCATACAACCAAGGACAGACAGACTTATCGTATTGGACCTTGACATGTTTTTTATTTGATTCGATATTCATAGAGGCGTATCGACGCTGCTCGTCAAGGCTCTCTAGGTGTACAAGGCGTCACTCGAGATCGTAAGTGTCAGGGAGGAGTTTGACTACCAATATAAGAGAAGGGATTTTGCATTCAATAGGTAATATCGACTCCACACCGTGTACTAACTGGAAAGGATAAAATTCGGTGGCATTCTTCACAGAGGTTCAGTATGCCCAAAGTGCGGGATATATCATAATATGTTAGTCATATTTGTTCCAGCTAACAGTTATGCAAAATAGTCTTGAGAGAGTTGTTGATAGCCTCTACTTTTCCATTTTCTTGGGGGTGGTAAGGGGAATAATCACCATGCTTAAACCCCAGTTTTGATGCTATCTCATCCATCATTTCATTCTTAAAGTGACTGCCATGATCAGTGACAATCTCACTCGGGATACTGAACCTGGCGATAATTTGATTGAATACGAAGAAGGCAACAGTATTCCAGTCGGATTTAACTATAAGCATGCCCTTGGACCACTTATTAAAGTAGTCTATGGCCACGATAATGTGTTTATGCCCCCCAATTGAAGTTGGGTTGCAATCCACGAAGTCCACCCCCCACTTGGTGAAGGGACCGACAGTAATGATTGGATGGAGAGGGGTTGGGTGTGAGCGCATTTTATGAGTGAACACCTGGCAAGGGTGACACTCCTTAATCACTTCAACGCAATCTTTAAATATAAATGGCTATAAATAATCAGCTCGCAAAATTTGTTGGGATGTCGCAAGCCCAGATAGATGACCACCACAAGCCCCACTATGGCAATCGTTTAGAACTGACTTGGCTTCTTTGTGACTTAAACAATGACATGGGATATTGTCTATTCCTTGACGATACAGAGTGTCACTGGCGATAATGTAATTCTTCGCTTAGTATCGTACATGTCATCTGTCATCTCACATGAGATGCTGAGGGAACTTCAATGTTTGAAGATAGACAACAATGTCTCCATACCACAGGTATGATGACGAGACAAGGAAAATGTGTTCATCTACGAATGAATCAACATGGATAACATATTCATCCAATTGTGGGAAGTCGGATATTAACTATGCAAAGACTAGTGATTTCTTGGATTTTGCAGAAGCGAAATCGAGATCAAATTCTTGTAAAATGACAATCCATTCATTGTATTTTCCCCCTATGATATGCCTGGTAAGGACGTATTGAAATGGATTGACATCATAAACCATAGTATTTTTTCAAATAAATATATAATGGCATAATTGTTGGATTGCGTGGATGACATCCAAAGCTATCTTTTCAAGGTGAGAATATTTGAGCTCGAGACCAATTAGTTTTCGACTAAGATAGTAGATGATGTGCTCATGGAGCTCATCATCCTCCTGAACCAAAACCATACCAATCGTCTCTTTAGAAGCGACGACATAAAGAAATTAATCCCTACTATAGTCAAGAGACTTCAATAGAGGCATTGATACCAAGGCTTTCTTCAAAGCATCGAAGGATTCCTGGGCCCGCTCATCCCAAATAAAAGGGGTGTCCTTCTTCAAAAGACGCATGAAACCCTTAGTAATATTGGAACAGTTTACTATAAACCAACGTAAAAATTTAGCTTTCCCCTGTAAACCTTGAAGTTTTCGAATAGTGCGAGGGGGATAAAATCTAAGTATTGCATCAACCTTTAATGGATCTACCATGATCCCGGTCTCAGAGACTAAAAATCCTAGAAGAGGTCCAGACCTAACAGAAAAGATGCATTTATGGGGGTTCAACCAGATTCTATAATGACGATGTCTTTCAAAAACTAGCCAAAGGTGCTTAAGGTGATCCACTCTCTTATGAGAGTGAGAAGCAAGATATTCAAGATAAGATTCAACTATATGCTTAAGATCATGGAATGCGAAGGTCATAGCATGTTGGAAGGTTGCTTTGGCATTTTTAAGGTTGAAAGGCATCTTCTAGTATGCGAGAGTACCCCAAGAACAAATAAATGTCATCTTATGTTGATCATCAAGTTTAATTTGAATTTGGTTATAACCTGAAAATCCATCCATGAAAGAAAAAACTTTGCTTCCTGCACACTCGTCAAAAATCTGATCGATGAAAGGTATCAAGAAGTTGTATTTAGGACAGGCTTTGTTCAGGTCACGCAAATACATGCATACACAGATGGTTCCTTGCTTCTTATCCATAGGAACAAGATTGGATACCCATTTAGTCAAGGGAAGCGGGTAGATAAATCTAGCATTAAGCAGTTTCTCTACCTCTCCCTTAATAGTAGGGGCCTTCCGGGGATTGACAACTCTAAGAAGTTGTCGAACAGGATTAGAATCCGGGTAAGTTCTAATATCATGCTTGACAATTCAAGGTTTGATTCCTAGAATCTCTTCATATGACCAAGCAAATACATCTCGAAATTTCTTGAAGAGATCGGTGTAGATCAAGATTTCTTCTGGCAAATAATCTGCACCGATGTGTACATTTTCAATCTTGCCAGAGGTATGAGAGATATCGATTGTGACGGTAGGAGAGATACTTTCCATATTTCATTTAGAATAAATGTCGTGTGTATCAAGTGGAACTATGATGTGACCAACTATCTCGCTCAAAGTAGATTGAACATCATCTTGTTTGATTCTAGCAAGCTCTGGGAGAAAACAAGAGAGATGATGCATATCATCCCAAGGTTTGTCAAAACTATTCATGGCCTCAATGATATATTCATCCGAGGGCAAAGTGTCATCAATTCATTCATGTGAAGAAGATGAAGAAGTGGACCAAATGGGCTTAATAACATGATCCTTCTCATCCTTCTGCGAGGTAATAGGATCGGGATCGGTGGAAGAGTCAAGAAAAAATTGATACTCTATCTTTGTTGCTGATAGTGGCATGGCCATTCCAGCATGCAATTGACCTTCACAAGATGCAGTTGAGGAAGGTAGGTTCCAAGGATCGTTAAAATAGGAAGTGCAGAAAGGAACGGACCTCTATGACAAAATGGGCCTATTGGACATGGTGTAAACATGGTGAATCGTTTCCATGAAGTTGAAGGTACCCATAAAGGAGGAATACATTCTGACACTAATATTCTCAATTGCCATCTGATAATTGTCGACCACAGGGATCGACGGTCCAACAGATGCACTAGGGCTAGCATATGCAAAGAATAATTGGTCGACTGTCACGATCTTACCACCACAAGGAAAACAAAGAGTATGGAAGATGGATGATACAATGACAGTCATAGCATAAGTCCAATTGTGTCCTAATAACAAGTTATAATAGAGGGGCGCATCAGCCACCTCGACATCCACCTCTATCATCTTCCCACCTAATTAGACCAAAAATACAGGAAGAATATCGTGAGGGCGGAAAGAACAACCGTCAAAAGTAGTCAACATGTTCAGAGATTGAGAGAGAGTCGGAGAGCTGAGAGCTTTCCAATACATCAGGGACATCACACATGTTGTAGCACCTTCATCGACAATCTCACACTTGATGGTATAGTTCGAGTAACCCACGTGGATTTCGAATGCCACATGGTAAGGAAAGAGAGGCTTCACATCTATGACGTCAAACTTGATAACTTTCTAGCTACTCAGGTCTAGAGCTCCTAATACAGATAGTGAGACATTCCTCTATGAAGGACACATCTGGAGTACCTCCAGGACTGACATCACACAAGGGGTTTGATCCAGGTCCTCAACAATAAAGTAATTATGGGTGACTCTATAATTTGGATTGTGGGTAGAGCGCTTGAGTACTCCTTTCGGAATACGAGGCATTGGCTCTGGTTTTTTTATCTATAAGGGAGTCTCCAGAGGAGGAGGATATTTTAGACCAGGTACATTTTATGGATAACTATAATCGCGAGACCGGGTGGCTACATTAATCTGAGAATTGACCATATTGATGCGCAAATGGTCATCGTCTTGTGCCGATGAGTTTTGACTCCCACTGGCCACATTTCTATCATTTGAGGAGCTTGAGGCCAAGTGTTGTTTATGTGGAAAAGGAGTCGTCAACACAGCGGATGGTAGAGATAAGAGCCTCACAACTTCCACAAGTTTGGGGCATAAATGAGTAAGATGATTGTTTGTACAAATATTAAAGGGAAATTTCACCTTACACCCTTATTTCTTTCCCTCACCAACATTATTATTCATCCTCTCATTATTACCATTGTCCTTGGGTTTATTATTATTTTTCCCACCCTTACGATTATTGGTATGTCCTTTATTATTATTCCCACCTGGTTTTTGGTTACCATTTGGGACGATAGAAGATTGCAAAGGATGTAAATCCACTGACTGAGTGGGATTGGAAGACACAGATGAATTTGGCCCTCCTGCGGACTGGTTCAGAGACAACTCTTTCAAATGGCTTGTCACCGAGCCTACAATGCCATCGGCATGAGGTCCGGGCTTTTGTCTAGTGTCATAGTTTGACCTGGGTGCATCCGGAAGAATCTGGTATAACATCCTAGACTGAGCATATATAGTATCTAACTACTGGGATTTGAATATTTCTTATTCCTCATATGTAACCCCGGATGTATCAAAAACCTTCGAAATAGGAGGCTGTAAAGACTTAAGGAACCATTCTAATAGGAAGTTTGGGGTATGCAGGTCTTTATCAACCTCTTTAGTCTATGCCACTCCTGGATGTGATCTAAGATATGAGTGTCCTTGTTATGGCGTAAGGTCGACAGAAGTTCTAGGCCAACATCATAACGAACCGACAATTGGAAGTGGTTAAGGAAAACTGGCACCATCTGACTAAAGGTCCCGTATGTCCCCCTAGGTAGCTCAATATACCATTTTGCAACAACCCCTATGAGGGTGCATTGAAATAATATTAACATAATGGAATCGTCATTAAGGGAATTTGAAGAACACCATAAGTGAAAGGTGGTAACATGATCACCAAGATCCTCGACATTCTTTCCTTTGAATTTCAGAATGTCCGAAGGAATCTTGGTGGGAAAGGGGTCCATGTAGGATCATGACACACATGGTTGTTCATCAACTTAGACAAGTTTGGCAGGTTGAGAGTGGCCATAAAAGGGAGACAGGGTTGTGGCATTTGGCCCCAAGATCCCTGGAAATATTGTGTTTGGGGAATCTCAGCCCATCCAGGGTTCTGGTAAGCACCATGGCCCTGTCTGGGATTGTAAGACCCTCCTCCAGGATGATTCATAAGAGGTTTTTTGGGCATCATTCCAATAGGAATGTTATGATGAGGGTTATAAAAACTTCCCCCATCTTGAGTGGCTCTGAGTGGGGGTTTTCCAAGGTGTGAAACTGACCTCCTCTAGGTGTGAATCTGAAGGATAAAGGTGGATTCATCATTCCAAACATGTTGGTTGGAATCGACACTAAGGAGGTGAGGGTAAAGGATGGAACTTGAGAAGAAGCTTGTCTGCCAGGTTGGTTACTCCACCCAGAAGCAATAGTATTAGACTCGAGGTTAAAAGAAGGAATGCCTCCCATGGTAGGAGTCATTTGAGGGATCTGAGAGCCACCAAATGAAAACAGAGTATAAGAAGGAGTTGTGCCCCCAAGTCCAATGCTAGCATTAGGGCCAGTAGTTGGGATGGAGTTTGAAAACTGTGAAGTAAAATTTGGCATACCATAGGAAAAAGGACTAGAGGCCATCGAGATGGACTAAACATTATAGCCCGGTGAGTGACCAAGAGACCCAAATGGGTTCGTGGAAATAGGTTGAGTATTCACTATAGGACATGCAACAATGATGATAAGTTCCTCCAACACTACAACCATTGTGGTTGCAAAAGTGGAAGGGGTTCCATTAACTATAGTAGGTATGGGAGTCGAGGGGCTCCCAATATTTTGATGACTCATTTCAGTACTCATCCTTGTAGAATCACAAGCCTGATAAGTGGAGGTGTGTGTACCACGTTTAATAACTCTGCACCTTTTATAAGGAAAAGACTCAAAATTTGGTGGTAACTGTAACAAGCAGAGAGACCAGCGGGGAAACTGGTCTAACTCCACAATGACTTAATATTCAAGATATAAAAACAAATCCTAACCCCAACTAGTAATCAAAGAGCACACCAAAATAATCCAACGGCCAATATGCACACAAATAGGATAAAGTGGATGAAAGGGTGCCTCCCTCCCTAAAGTAGGTATGCCTCGCCCAAGAGGGGCCTAAGACACCCTGTTAAATATCATAGGTATCAGAATCAGTTATAAGGGCCCTCGTGGGCTTAACAACCAGTTGGTCAGATCCCCCCGGAGAGGTAATCCTCCATAAAGGTTGTGTGTTGTATGACCCTTATTTGACCCAATGTACCTATAGAATAACCCCTGCAAGTAACCTATGTGGCACCTAAGTCAAGTAACTAAGAATCCACAGTATAACTGATGCAGAAGAGAACAGTTGTAAGTCAGGTTCACCTTATGGGCAGGGTAGAAAATATCGAAACCTTGAAAGAACTTCTTCTCATGGAGGTAAGGGAACTAGAAAGATCCCCATATATGAATAGATCCCCATAAATATATTTGACACTAGGAAGGTATCAGGGGGATGTCCCTTCAACCGACCTCATGTGACCTCATGCTTAACTCCGGTGTAATCGGAGCCTCTTGATATTACCAATTATACAATGTATTTCTCCACTCCCTTAGTCAAACACATATGTTTATTTAATAGCCTTGGAGAAGTTTACTCACAAAATCCTATTCCAAGGCACTAAATCCTAAGCTAGTTTGTGCACCCTAGAAAATAAAATCGTTACTAATCAATTTTAAATTATAGCATTAATTTTAATGGTCTTGCTTACTCAAAAGGTGTGGTCGTGAAACTAGTGATGTTATGACTCAACAAGTAAAATAAATGAATATGAATACAATGCAAAGTCCTAACTTCAATTTCCAATAGATGATATGCTTCCTAAAAAATGAAATTTTCAATTCAATTCTGCAATTATAAATAAAAATGCAATCTTTCTTTACATGCAATAAGATAAATGACAAAGACTCAAGAGATCAAAATACCAATCAATGTAAACTGCCTAATATTTTTGTATTTTCAATATAAGAAAAATGAAAATGCAAGGACTGAACAACAACTTGATATAAAGACTCTACTATGTATAGATAGAGATAACCCAAGTAGGATATCAAGGATAAAAATACCCATCCCAATGTACAATGAAAATCAAAATGAAAAGATCATGAGAAAGGCACCACCCAAAAATTCAACCAAAGACAAGTTTCATGTCATTCCACAAACACTTAATAGTCACTACAGAGACCCAAGAAGACTCAACAATCATCAAAACCTACCCAACAACCACCAAACCCAGCAATCAAGCAACAAAGGTTGATGTAAGCATTTTTTCAAAAGAAAAGTGCATATGTATGTAGCTTGCAGAAGGATGACACGCATATATACGTGACTGTCAAGCAAAAACCCATGTATATGTGTCAAAAAATAGCTAAGCTAAGGAGAAGTATGAAAGACTCAAACCCAGAGTGAACAGATGCTGTCAAGCAATCATACAACAAGAAAATCAATATGAACGAGAGCAATCTAAAGAGGAAAACACTCCAAACCCCCCAAAAGAAGATTCAATCCCCAGTATGGTCGCCAATTTTGTTACGAGGAAAATCTCTCTATGGCTAGGGGTAAAACTCAATAGAAAGAAATGACTGCAAAAATCAACTCTACTCTCAAGTATGATATATAAACAAATATGATAGAAAGACAAGATAAAAGGCCTACGTCGTCCATACGCTCGATGAAGTCCACCGTTGAGCACTTGACCCAAAGAAATATACCTGCAACTAGTCCTCAACAACCAAGCAATGCAAGCATATGGTGATAATATATGATGTTAGCACATTCAATAGCATAATCCATCAACATTCATAACAAATACACCCATGGAATAATAATTCAAATATTTTCAAGATGTTAGTTGGATGAGAAAAGAGTATTTCTATTAAGATGTAATCAGCAAAAGTGAATAAGTTACAAACTTCCGTGTCGGCACGCTTCGGAATCGAGAAACTAAATTCCTTCCAGTTGGCCCTCCACCACTTCAATCCTCCACCAGAGACAAGCTCATGTAAGAGAGACTATGAAGTTCTCAATCAGTAAGGGAACAGCTTGGGGGCTAAACAATGTGTTCAAACTTAAAGGATAAAGGGATGCAAACTCAATGTGAAGTGAATAATTCCTCCATAGTAACTTTTCTCTCAAAGTTGAATTCTTTCTCCTCTTTTCCATAGCTTGGAATTGGCCCATTTATAGCCTTCAAGTGGAACTTAAGGGCCAAGTCGAAAAGTTTATAGTATATGGAAGGCCAAGGATCATTTATCTCGTGACGTGACATGGAAACCTGACACTATTTTTCAATTTTGGGCACATTTACAGATGTACGTGGGTTGTACTGGTGCAACCTGTGTATGCGCATTTTGTATAGTAGGCAAGGTGCATATATGTGGAAAAAATTGTATTTTTAGCTCTAGGATTTGCAAAAAGGGATTACAAGTCTGCATAGGGAAATGGAAAAAGGCCTTATGTGCAAGATTGCATGGGGTGAGGCAAATCTTGCTATAACAATAATATCACATTATATTTATTAAAGTCAAATAATGGATTTTTCATATTACATCGCTTGGACATAGCCACATTCATATCTACATTATGCATAAATTAAGTTGTGGATTATAGTGGGGATGTTACGATTCTTATTTATTTGAGTGCAGGTGTAGGTTGAGTATGTGAGCCCTTCTCATCACTACCCTCATTCAATCTACCACAAGAAGGTTGAGGTGGTAGTGGGATTCCACCTTCACTTACGACTTCTACTTCTTCTCCTAATGAATAGGCCAACTCCAACATGTCTTTGGCCTTTAAAAGAAAGGTCTTCATGGTCATGGTTTTTTCACCTATGCCTTCATGCTTGACCCATGGTGTAACTATAATGGGGATCAATATTCCTTGTCTTCTATTTCCTATCCCTTGTCCATCATATCCCATCTACCATAGTATTTTGAGATAATTCCCCTAGTATGCTTTTGAAATTCACCAAGCTACTCTTTAAGAATGCCTATCAAAGGTGAAATCATCGAAATGGTATCATTCATGGTGTTGATTGAGGCAATGGAAATGGATAGTGGCTTTGCTTCTTAGTTTTGTTAGATATTTTCTTGGAGCTTCTCCAAGGCCTCCTTCTCCACTTGCAGTTGTTCCCAAATCTAAGTGAACCTATATTCTTTCCATATATCCAATTGTATGACCTTCTCACCAAGGTCTACAAGTTTTTCTATGTGCTTGTCACAATATTTCATGACCACTATGAGGATTTCCTAGAATTCTTAAAACTTCTTCTTAACCAATGGAAGAAATTTGGTAGAGGTATCAATGTACTTATCCATCTCTTCCATTCTCTTTTCAAACATCTGAACCTTATCTTTTAAGTGTTCATTCTCCTCCCAAATATGAGCATTGCTAGCCCTTAAGTATTCCAACTTCTCTCTATTTTTTTTACCCATCCCAAGGTCTACAATGTTCTCTTCAAAATTCTAGTAGCTTTCCATAGACAAGGATGAAACTACTTTGATACCATATGATCCGTAAATGAGGGAATTATAGCCCACTTGCTTCACCAACACAGATGCTATGATGAAAACTTCTTCTCTTTTTCTCAATCTTGTACAGATTTCTCTGTCTCCAACTAGGCTTCTAGGCTTGTTCCTTTGACTTGTACAACATCTTTGTCTTTCAAATTTTGATAGTATCCTCTTCATTGTACAGGGATATTTGTTCTCCTGAATAGCTACAAACTTAGGTTCTTGATGGAATTCTATGTGAAAATCTAACTCTGTCTTAGTTATGAATTTTAGACCTCTGATATCTATGAAGCCTCCACTCTAGAATGATTATTTTTATTATCTGTTCAATGTACTATGAAAGGTCAAGACCTTTGTTTATCATAGTCTCCCAAGGTTTCTCTTTACTCTCTCTTACATTCATTAGCATAGATATAAAAGTATGAAGTAACTTGCAGGATCCTGAAGTCATTCAAGATTCAAACCATTGATCGAATTCAATGTCTGATCTTGCACACCTTTGATCTAGTATTCATATAGAATCCACCTCTATCTATCACATGTTGTTTATTTTTCAATTTGTATCTTTGTTGTTTCTTGTAAATGTCCTCATGGTGGCACATTCCCTCAGCTTCATGGATATCTATGTGCTTGTTAAGCCCTAATATTGGCTCATTACCACTTAATTGGGGCATATTAGATTAGTAATGTTATTTTATTTATGTCGGATTTAGGCCATTAGTTGTAATTTAGATTAGTAATGTTATTTTATTTATGTCGGCTTTAGGCCATTAAACCTCCTAGTCTCCTATATATACCAAGGAG
>JASDQU010817434.1:27498-43051 GCA_032191745.1 Picea mariana
ATATTTTAATTCGGCTTGCAAAAGCTCGAGCAAGCTATGTGCCCTGGTTCCAAGGGAAGCGGTGGTTTGTGATCTTTTCCATGCCTGGGTAACCAGTTCCATTCTTTTTTTTATATTGTTCTCCACATATCCTTTACAGGATGCGAGCAGGGTGGAGGATGCTTTCACATTGGGTGCAGGGGTGCCAGGCATGGCTATTTCCAAAGGATCGATAAGAAATGGCATAGGAATGAAATCATCTTCCAATTCCTTGACTCGGTCCTTCAGTTTGGCATTCTAGGTCTCGATGCGTCCAATGGAATCATTAAGTGCTTCTCCGGTCACGATGTGAAGTTGACAGATTTGGGACGGCCGCATGTTGGCAACGTCAACCTCTGAACGAGATTTTCCTTTGATATTTTTAACATTTTTTTTCTCAAATATGAAGCTTTTGTTCTTGCTATCAAAAACAACACTTTGGAACATGAAGGATTCATCTTCGTCAAAATTTTGGGTAATGGATATGTCCATTGGATGGCTATGGTGGATGTCGTATTGGGGCTGATCAAGGAAGGGGAACATGGCATCCAGATCAGTGTCAACTTCCATCTTCTGACTCTGAATTTTCGGCTCTTTTTCCTAACCCACATTTGTTTTCCTCTTCTTCTCTACTGGAAGCTTGTGAGAACTATTAATTTTAGAGTGAGGAGGGTCATTATCTCCTCCTTCGTTTGAAGAACTCTAGGTTTCTTTGTTGTTGTGATGGGCTTTTGGAGCAATGCTCTGGGATGTCATACTTTTTGGAGTGGTATTTTCGGATTGAACACTCTTGTCACTAGGACCTTTCCCCTGTTGCATGTACAATTTAGTGTAGCTTTGCACTGTTTCTACGTCATTGGTATCAGAGGCAGGATTGTCAATGTCTTTGTTTTTGGGCAGGTGTTTATTTACAAAACAATCACTGAGGCCAAGTGATTGTAAATGTTATCTAAAAATATCATAGGGGTCAAATCCTCTTATCTCTTCATCATATCTGAGGTTGGAGATGCTAAAATGTGCTACGACATCGTCAATTTTGTTGACATTTTTCAAGACGAACTCCCCTATTTTCCAAGGCAGAGGAATGAACTGTTTTTTTTTCTTCCTTTGGAACAGATGGAACCAGTAGCTCTATTGACGTGCTACTTCTGCAATAAAAATTATGTCCGTAACGTGAAATGGAAGGAGAGCAGGTTGTTTTGTGGAGCCAAAAATTCTTATGACAGTGTAATTATCCAAATGTTGGAGTGTCCCCTTATTGTGCAAAAAACTAGTTGCGTGTTCATATATGCGAGGAGAATTTTCTCCTAACAACAAAACTTTGAAAACAGATAGGAAGCCATTAAAAACCTCATAAAAAAAGTGGGAAGCCTTGTTCTTCCACAAGGCCTGGTACCAGAACGTTATTGGGTGGAATTCGCAGTTGACCTACTTGGACAAAGATAGTTGTGAAAATTGGCAGGAATGTGCTATTGAAAAAACTAAATAGGATGACATATAAAATTTATTTTTCCTTTTGTAGCTTGAAAATTGGGAAGAGATTTCATGGGAAATTAACCTGCCCCAATCAAAAAGGGCTTGTTTGTTGACTATGAAATACAAAATATAAAGATCCATGCAGGAAACAATAGCTATGGACTCCTGTCCCGTTATTCTTGTAAACATCCAGCGAATTTCCCAAAATGGATTTATAAATGAACTAACCTGCATACTTGTAATATCTTTAGGAACTAGATTCGGACTTTCCAAAAAATGGGGAAAGAGGTCCAATCCATTATTATGCTTTTCTAGGAACTATTTGCAATCTTCTCCTTTAAATGTCAATGTTGGCTCGGGCAATTTCAGCATCTGGTGGAAGACCTGAGGTGACAAAGAAACAAAAGAGTCATCATGCAGTGGAATAATTCTTTGGTCTGTAATAAATTTATCAGCGCACCAAGAGACCAGGTCCTTACAGTCTAAAACCTCGGGGACATAGCCTGCATGAGCAATCCCAGAGGTCCAAATTACTTGGTTCTTTGTGGTAGGGGTTGAGTAATAAGAAAATGCCCTGGACCAATGGAAGTTCTAGTCCTCACGCCCAAAGGTTTTCACTGTATCTCCACAAAACTAGTGCCGAGTTGATGCCATAGGTTTATGAGAAGGTTTCTTTGTTGCAGATGATGGTTTAAATGAATTGTTAGAGTGAATAATGTAACTTTTTGCTAAATCTTGGTTAAATGGTTCTGAATGGGAAATCTCCTTGAGCCTTTCCCTGATTAATGACAACCAGTATTGGTGGTGCATGATGAACTGTTAGCAGTAAAATTTATTTATTGCATATTTAGAAATGTGAACGTGGTGGGTACGGTGAAGAGCAATTAAGGAATGGAGGTTTCATGAACGTGTGAAGGGCATGACGTGTGAACAGGATTTCATGATTTTGAAATGAACACTCACAAGGGATAATATAATCAGCCTGCAAATTTTGGTTTAATGTGCATGAATACGAGATGTCCTCGAGCCTTTCACCCATCAAAGACAATATATACGGTTTCTACATGATGACTTGTTAGAATTAAATGCCAGTAATTCCATATTTAGAAACAAGATATATATATATATATATAATTTTATTTTCTTTTATTATAGACAAGTGCGAAGGTGACAGAGAGGGTGGAGAGCAAGGAAAGAATGGAAATCTCTGAAAAGTGGTCGGACGGGATTGAAAAAAGGGTTACAGGGATAGTCAGGACAGCCAAGTGTTGCACGATGAAATTTCATGTTTCGGAATTTTTGAGTGCAAAATGTGTAAAACGGAAGAGATCATGATGGGGCAGTTGAGTGACCGGTTTGTATATTTTATTGCATATGTGGCAATAAAATCTTATATGTAATTGCCAACTGCTAATTGCAAAGGGGTGCAGATACAAGAAACAATGACTACGAACTGAATATTTCTTCAACCCGCCAAACCGACGATTTGCCAAAGAAATTTGAACAAATGGTGAAGTATGGAAAGCAGACAGATGGGCTTCAAAATGGGGTGACAATATTTCCACTAAATATGCGAGGAACCAACGGTTAAATTGTATTTCTTGAAACTTTTCAGTGCAAAAATGTGCAACACGGAAAAGGGAATGATAGGTGGACAGTAATACAGAAAAGTGTATGATCTAAGAACAGTTGCAATTTTGAATATCTGTCAATTTGTATATATCGGAGCTCTGAATGTTTTTTGGAGGTCACAGAAAAGTAGAATTTCAATGTTGACCCGACCAGTGCGCAAGTTCGCCTATCAATTTGTATATGGCGAAACTTTGGGTGGCATTTGTGGGACAGGGAACTGTAGACGGTCAATTTAAAGAAAGGCGAAGCTGTCATTGGAAACAAAAATGTGTGAATGCGCGAAGCTGTGGACCAACGCATTGTCAAGAAAAAAACGATTAAGTAACCAGGAAGAGAAACTAGAGGGAATAAAAGAGTGGGAAAATAGAGAGGCAGAAGGCAGTTTTCGTAAGTGCGAATTGGTTTCAAAGAAGTGCCATCGTTGAAAAACCATGATCTACTAATTGTCAGCAAATGCGTTGTTGAAGATTACATTTTATTGCAATGTATGCCTGCAGCTATGTTCTTGATACATTATTCCATGACTGTAACATATCAACTTAATCACTAAATTTCCTTTTCTACTAATTTCCAGCAAATGCTTTGTGGAAGATTAGATTTTATTGGAACGTGTGCGTGTAAATATGTTCTTCATACATTCTACCATCAATGCAACATATTAACTCAAGTATTAAACTTATTGCATTATGGGTTGTTAGCATTAAAACTTAATAAATGCATGTCTAGAAACAAGAATAATGATTTTGGTGCAACATTGTACATTGGTATTAGTAAACACAAGATAGAAGAAGTATGACAGCACTGAACCATGCCAATTAGAACATGTGTTAAACCTAGAAAAGAGGTAGCAATGAAGAGTGTAAGGCAATTTTTTTTTAATAGCAAATTCATTTAAAATAAAAAAAATAAGAAAAACATCGAGTATTGTACATCTATGCTTAGAAATTGGACCTAGTTCTTGAGGCCAAAACATTGAAGGTATCTGTGACAAACACAGGCATGGGTTCTGCAGTATGCAAGATCCTTGGAGTTTTCTCGTCGATGAATCATCCTCTGCTGAAATTGATATTTTTCAGAAGATTTTCCTCAGAAAGAAGACGAAAATGGTTGCAGGGCAAGTGCAATATCCCTTAGTTGAAACTGCCTCTGAATAGTCCAAAAAATTTCAGTAGCACAACTTGCACGTGCAATTGTAGAGGCCCAAATTAGTCCATTTTGGGCAGAAGGAGATGACTAGTAGGAAAATGTGTGGCAGGAGCGAGAGTTTTGGACCTGATGCCCGAAAATGTTAAACAATATTTTTTTGGCTTGAAATATATCTCTAGGAGCATCAACATATCATTTCTTTACATTGAAACTCTTCTTCCCAGAACATATTAATTTGGAACTGTGGAATTCCTACTTTCGCGGTGAAAAGTAGTTGTTGCATTCACCATTAGTTTCTTTTCTGAAACTCCTTTTGGTGTTGTCATGACTGTGATCACTAAGCCGGGAAGCTTCGTTCGTTATGGTTGATTTCAATTTGGGTGTAGGAGTGGGAAGATTCTCTGCATTTCCATCATCCATTGCCGTATCATCATCCATCAGATCATCTTCTTCCGGCTCAGAATTCATGGCATCAACTTCTGCGATAGAAATGACTGCAACTGGGTAGGTTCTCTGACCAGCTAGGGTTGCGATGGAATTTTTTGGCTTGAAATATATCTCTCGGTGTACCAAGGGACCATCTCATTTTTTGCTACTGGGTGGAGGGAGATGAATAGTAACAATATGCCCTAGAATAGTGGAACCTCTGGCCATTATACCCCAATGTGTTTACTGTGTGTGGAGAGAACTGCTGCCAGAAGTTATTTAGAATTTTTGTTTGGTCGAGATGATGTTTGAAATGAAAATTGAGGAGAGGTAATATAAGCCTCTGCAAATTATGGTTTGATGTGTATCAATGGAATATCTTCTTGAGCCTTTCGTTGATCAATGACAATTTCTAGGGTTCATGCGGAATGAGCTGTGACCATCACAACTCACTAATTTCACAATTAGAAAAAAGTGCGAATGTGGTGGTGATGGAGAAAAAAGATTAAGAATCAAAAATTTCTTAAAAGCACCAACCCGTCGGCATACAAAAAAAAAATATTGTGTGGCCTTTGAAATGAATACTTGGAAAGGATAACATGCTTCTCGGCAAATCTTAGTTTAATTCGTACTAATGACAAATATTCTCTGGACTTCCAGACATTAATGACAGTTTTAACAGTCACTGCAGGATGGCTACTAGCATTAAAGCTTAATTATTGTGTATCTGGAAACGAGTACGAAGGCAGCAGCAATGGCGAAACTGATTCCAAGAAATACCCAAGTATGAAAAGCAGTCAGGTGAAGATATACCCAGGGTATGTGAAGGGTCGATGGTTCTCATCCTGGCGGGCTGAAAATTGAGCCTCTATTGTTCTGTGTCCTACAAATAGCACCTACACTTCCGCAATATACAAATTGACAGGCAGACTTGTGGGTTGGTTGGTTCAACATTGTAGTTTTTTTGTCCTTGGCGATTCTGTATTAATTCCATAATTAGCCACTTTTTTGGATCGGGGGTTCTTGGGCTAGCGGGAAAAAAATTGGGCATCTATTATTCTGCGCTCTACAAATAGCATTAACAATTCCGCGATATACAAATTCAGAACCTGACCTACGCTAAATTATTACTGTTAAATATTTATATTGTAGAATTTAATTATACGAGAAAGTTTTAACAATCTGGTCAGTCGAGTGATATAAAAGTATTTCGACAAACAAGCCATGTAAAAAAGAGTCATTCCATACTTAGGCAATTTTTTTATCGCGGGTTGGTGGCCTCGCGGGCTGAAAAAAAGTCTCTATTGTTCTGTATCCTACAAATAGCACCCAAATTTCCATGGTATACAAATTGACAGGAGGACCTATGGGTTGCTTGGCTGAACATTGCATTTGATAATGGGTTCGGGGCCTGGCGGGCTGAAAATTAAGTATCTATTTTTCTGTGTCCTACAAATAGCACCTACAGTTCCACGATATACAAATTCACACGCGAACTTGTGGACAATTTCTATATAAAGTATGGAATGAGGTTTTATACAGCATATGTGGATCCCTCATTTCATACTTTGGCAGTTTTTGGATCGTGGGCTCGCGGTCTGGCCGACCAAAAAGAGAGTCTCTATTGTTCTGTCTCCTACAAATAGCACCCAGACTTCCACGATATATAAATTGATAGTGTTATAGAACATATGTGGATCCCTTATTCCATACTTGGGCACTTTTTGGATCACGGGTTCACGACCTGGCGGGCTGAAAATTAAGTATCTATTGTTCCATGTCCTACAAATACCACCTAGACTTATGTGTCCTACAAATACCACCTAGACTTCTGTGTCCTACAAATAGCACCTAGACTTCCACGATATACAAATTCACACGCGAACTTGTGGACATAGTCTATATAAAGTATGGAATGATATTTTATACAGCATATACGGATCCCTCATTCCATACTTAGGCATTTTTTGGATCGCGGGCTCGTGGCCTGGCGGGCCGAAAATAGAGTCTTTATTGTTCCATCTCCTACAAATAGCACCCAAACTTCTGCGATATACAAATTGATAATGTTTTAGAACATATAAGGATCCCTCATTCCATACTGAAGCACTTTTTGGATCGCGGGTTCGAGACCTAGTGGGCTGAAAATTAAGTATCTATTATTATGTGTCCTACAAATAGCACCTAGACTTCTGAGATATACAAATTGACATGCAGACTTTTGGACATAGTCTCTATATAAAGTATGGAATGAGATTTTATACAGCATATGCGGATCCCTCATTCCATACTTAGGCAGTTTTTGGATCACGGGTTCACGGGTTGGCGTGCCAAAAATAGAGTCTCTATTGTTCTGTCTCCTACAAATAGCACCCAGACTTCCGCGATATACAAATTTATTGGTGGACTCAAGTTGGTTGGCTAAACATTGCACTTTTATTGTCCCGTAGCGATCCCATATGAATTTGAAAATTAGCGGGTTTTTTTTATCGGGGGCTCTAGGGTTAGCGAGCTAGAAATTGGGCATCTATTGTTCCACGCTTCACAAACACATTTTTCTAGAACATATGTGGATACCTCATTCCATACTTTGGCACTTTTTGGATTGCGGGTTCGCGACCTGGCAGGCTGAAAATTAAGTATCTATTGTTTCATGTCCCACAAATAGCACCTAGACTTCTGCGATATACAAATTGACACGTGGACTTGTGGACATAGTCTCTAAATAAAGTATGGAATCATATTTTATACAGCATATGAGAAGATCCTATATGAATTTCATATTTGGCATTTTTTTTTGATCGGGAGCTCTAGGGCCAGCGGACTGAAAATTGGGCCTCTATTGTTCCACATTGTACAAAAACATTGTTCTAGAACATATGCGGATCCCTCATTCCATACTTAGGAACTTTTTCGATCGCAGGTTCGCGACCTGGAAGGCTGAAAAATTAAGTATCTATTGTTCTGTGTCCTACAAATAACACCTAGACTTCCGCGATATACAAGTTGACACATGAACTTGTGGACATTGTCTCTATATAAACTATGGAATGAGATTTTATACAGCAAATGTGGATCCCTCATTCCATACCTAGGCAGTTTTTGGTTCGCGGCCTGGCGGGCCGACAATAGAGTCTTCATTGTTCTGTCTCCTACAAATAGTACCCAGACTTCCACGATATACAAGTGGACAGGTGGACTCGGAATGGTTCGCTAAACATTGTGGTTTTATTGTCCCATAGCGATCCGGTATGAATTTCATATCCAGCGAATTTTTTTTATCGGTTCTGTGGGGCTCGCGGGCTAAAAATTGGGCCTCTATTGTTCCTCACTATACAAACACCAGGCACATCTCCGCGATTTACAAATTGACAAACGGACCTATGGGCTGTGTCGCTCAACATTGCAGTTTTCATTGTTCCTTGTCCTCTGAATAGCCCTCGGAGTTCTGCAATATATAGATTGACAGATGGACTTGAGGGCCAGCAGGTTCAAGTTTTCCATTGTTTACAGATACTAATCCCTATCAACTATCTAACATATCTAAAAACATGATTTTCAATACTAAATTATTAATAATAATTTTTTCTATTGAAAAATTTAATTAAACGAGAAAGTTTGTACAATCTGGTCGGGTGACTGATATAAACATTTTCCAAAAAACGAGTAATACATAGTAAACATGTACTTTTAGAAAGTATGGACAAGATGTTTTATAGAGCGTATGCAGATCCCTGGTTCCATACTTGGGCACTTTTTGGATCACGGGTTCTCGTCCTGGCGGGCTGAAATTTGAACCTCTTTTGTTCAGTGTCCTACAAATATCACCCAGACTTTCGCGATATACAAATTGATAGGTGGACTTGCGGATTCCACGTCTGATGGGTTTAACATTGCAATTTCTTAGCAATGCTCATCCTATCTAACTTCAGCTAAAAACATTATTTTCAGATACTAAAATATTAATATTAACTATTGTTATTGTATAAGTGAATTACATTAAATTATTAAAGGATGTTAAATCGCTTATTTTTAAAAAAATGAAGGAAACAAAAGAATTTTTTTGTAAAATTCCATCACCGCAAGCATAACAAGGACCAATTTGAAGTTTAAGGCCCTCTTGTTCATATGATATCACAATTTCACTCCGCACAGTATATATTCGTTGATTTCAAATTATTTCATGATATTAATTTTACCAAGTTCATCAGATAAGAAAAAATTGTGAAAACAATGATCAATTTGAATTTTAAGAGCCTCTTGTTGGTATGATAGGACAGTTTCACTTTGCACTTCGTTGATTTCAAATTATTTCACAACAATAATTTGACCAAGTTCATCGATCAAGGAAATTTCCCAAAACAAGTCACATAGTACATTTGTGTCACAGCGCCATAGAAATTATCAGGCAGATCCACGTGCCAGCTAGCCAAAAAAATTCAACTATATTGTTCTGTGTCCTCCAAAGAAGATCTGGAGTTCCACTGTATACAAATTGACAGACAAACCAGATAACCAAGAACCAATCATACTTTAAACAGCCCAGAAGAAAGTTCCCAGAAGGTTCCATTGAGCAGAACCCATCGACCTTTTCACCAAACAATTTGATATACAAAGAAAAGACGTCAGCACATTCCTTTTCTTTTTAAATGAACATTCATCTAGATGTTGAAAAAATATTACAGAGAGACATGAGGTATTTTCGTTTCCTCCCAAAGTTTGATTTAATTATTTTTTTTTGCCCTTCTTCAGCCGATATGCAAAATTGCATTGTCCTCATTTAAGGTGAATTTTCTCTGTATCCGAAGCTACCACAACATATAGACATTGCTTGCCTTTTTGTGTAAATACATTTCATACAACAACTCTGCCAATTCAGGAAGCACATTTTGTAACAGAGGCTTCCTAACCGAACACTGCAGAGTTGTGTTGCCCACAATCTGGATAACACCATTGACACAATGTCCATAAATATATAGACATGTTTCATTGCATCGCAGACAATCAATCGTATCATCACTTATCAAAGCGGAGGAAGAAGTAGTGGAATGGCATTTTGCACATACTGGCTCAAAGGGGATCGGGTACACATTGGATGCAACTAAAAGACCGTCAACCTGGCAATGCGAGCAAGGGATAAACACATTGAACAATATAATACACAATTGCATAACCCCCTCCCCTATAAAACAAAAAAGAAAAAGTAAACATGTGCAGAAATTTGTTGAAAGTTATTTCTATAAGCAAAGTGAGGATGATTTTGTGGATGTATACACACAACAATTGTAGAGCTAGCTAGTCTCTCCAGATCCTCTACTATATCTGCTCACAAATCTTTTTACAAACATTGCCTGGGTTGTTCGAAAGATCCTTTCTCTAGCATCCTTCTTCTTTGTTATATTTTTGAACAGCATAAGTGGAATCTTCCCTCTATGCAATTGTTGTTCCATTGACGAAAAACAAATCTGAATACATATCGAACAATTGTAGCTGCAACATGGAACAATGCAATATTTTTGTAACTTATCCGACATATATGCAGATGCGAAAGTTAAGAATAAAACTAAATATGAAAAGTGGTAAAATTTCCTTGTCGCTTTCTGACTCTCCATCCTTTATATGGAGAATGTGTTGTGACCCAAATTTTCTCACCAGTGTCACAACAGCCCCAATCGTTCTGATTGGGTAAATATCAGTGCTCTGTGCAAGTTGCCTAATAGTCGAGTCCGGGAGGAAGCAATATTTTGAACAAATAGTAGGAATTGTTTTCACAATACTTGTTTCGTTGAGCAAAATAATTCGATCGCAATCACCACAATCATACACTGTTTTGGGCAATACATTAAAATTTGTAATGAATATACCATTACGCAACAATATCTTTTCTGCATGTTTTTGGACAAGTTGTGGAGGAATAGTTAGTGTGACTATCATCATGGCATCCTTGTCTGTCATATCAGCATGCATAATGGATCTACTTTTATTTTCCTTGTCCAAGTAGGTGGTATAGACAACCATTATGTCCCCGATCAACAGTTGTCCAGTTTGGTGGCTGTTCAAGCCCTCTATTGACAGTACTTTGGATGTCACAACTCTAGACCTGATGACATTTTTTTAACAAGAAAAATAAAGTGAATGGTAGTGTTCTACAAGTACACGAATAGTATTGATGAACTATGGAGCCAGAGTTTCGCAAACACACCTCTTGATCTGCAGAACATGCAGCACGTTTGACGTTTCGCTTGTACTTGTTGATACTTCTTGCGAGCTGGAAACCATGTATTGAAAATGGCATCAGCATATCCGCCATGCCATAGATGAATATATAGCCTAGAAAATTTGTTTAGTAAACATAGTAAGAGCACAACATATGCATCTTTACCTTTGGCCTTGTCAGTCTGCTGATGTCTGGGATGACTGGTTGCTCATGGTCATCTCACTAGTCCAACATTTTTTGATGCAAGCATGTGCAGATGAACATTAGGAGTAAACAAATATTTGCATTGTATATTGTCCATTGAAAGGAACAAATAACTGTAAAACTGTATGCATCTTAATTTTTTAACTGGAGAAATGTTTAACAGTAAACAGGGAGTGACTGCGGGTCACCATGGCCAATCTATATATCACGGACCACCAGAAGCTAGGGGAGCAATCTTCAACCTGCCAACCTGGCAGCCACAATCGACAAAGTGGGTCACTATGGAATAAGGTAGAAGCAGGACCACATATGTCATTCCATTAGTCCGCCAACCGGCGCACGAGGGAATTTTCAGAAACCACACTAAGAAGAAGAATTAGAAAACAAAAGGGATAATAGAATATGGAGAAAGTAGAGACAGGGAGCGTGGAAAGTCCCATTACTACGAATTCATCATTTTCAAGTCTAATATTATATGCTCTCTCCCAGTTTGTATATTTAATTTACTGACACACTTGGTATACCTTTTAGAAGATTGTACCACAGAACCCTTTGTTGCTACACAGAAGAATTCATCTCCCTATCTAATCAACCTGTTTTTTCCAAGGCAGGAATGCCGAAGATGCAATCGAGATGAAGGCAAGTTAGCATGAAAATAGACTTCTAAAAGAAAAATGAAAAGGTCTATTTACCCGCCAAAGAGTCATTCATCATGTCCAGTGATTCTATTTCTTTAAATGTAGCAATGCAACGCAAACACAACGAACATAAACTAGCTTAGTATGCAATAAGGAACGTATGTATCCAAGATAACTTACCATGTAGGAAGGCACGCAACTAGTTTAACAAATATACAGACCATAAATGAAATACAAAACAATGCAATATGAAACAACAATACAAGCATGCACCTTTCTATATCCTCTTCAGCCGATGCAGTCAAGACTCCCTCCTTTTCTCCAGCTACTCTGTTTGTTCCAATGTGGGAACCCACAGAATTCAATGTACATCAATGGAAGCTGGTATTCACTAGAGAACAAGCAATATGTAGATACAACAAAATTGACTCAACGAACAGTTTACAAAGGCAGAAACATGAAACTTTTCTCTTCTCTATCCATGGGTGTAAACATCTAGCTTTTTTTTCCCTGGCCAAAATATATTACAAGGCAGAAAATATCACGCAATTGCATGGCCGCAGCTAAACGAATTATGATTTTCCCTGGCAATTCATCCAGATATGCCCTTTAACCATGTTATTTATCCTCTACATAGATTGTTGTGCCCACGTTACAAGTTCTCATTTTTCCGTGGCAAACTACCCAGACATACTTCCAGACATGAAAATATAATCTTGAAGAATCTTTTTTGCACATATCCTATATCAAACACAACACAAATTGTATCGTGCGCACACTAGTCTATGTAGAGGAGAAAGAAAATGTCATGTCATATCCACACATATGACCATACATGGTCTATAAATGTAGGTTTCGTACATATGCTTTATCCCAACAAAAAAACAGTAGGTATTGTAACTTCACATGTAATCCTCCAACAATTTTGTATGCAACTATTTTCTTTCATGGCAGAACTCAAGCACCAGGAAAATCTCACATAAATAAAGATAACGGCCTCTGCAAAAATGGAAAATAACACAAGTGCATATTGACTGGTGGGTGCAGGGGCTAAACACCGTAAAGTGCCCCAAAAAAACAATAACAATCTGAAAAAAATAAAAAACTCCAACCACCGTCGCTACACCCCAACCCTGCAAGGTCGAATCAAAGAAAAGAAATGAGCAAGGACCAAACCAGCGAGAAAGTATGAAGAGGCTAAACTACACCCGCAAGGCCCCAAAGCATAAACCCCATGCAAACAAACAGAACTAGCAACCCAGAAACCAACGAACCAGCAAAAGCCACCGACCCAGTGAACAACATATGCATCTCCAACGATTACCAAACGACAGCCGAAGCAGAAAAGGAACTGGAAACATACAAGGAACATGCGACTACAAATAAGGAGACATTATTACTTGCAAACTACAAACACTGAACAGTAAACAAGCAATACAAAATGAAACTATGGCATCGAAACTTACTCCAAAATGATGAAATGAAGAAGCGCAGGTCGAATCGCGAGCGAAACAACAAAAACCAGCAACCGAGAAAACAGCAAAGAAGAACCACTCACCGAACCAGTAAACAATGTATCTAGCTTCAACGATTACAAGGATGAAACATACAATGGCAGSACCTGACAAACCAGCAAAGAAGAAGCAGTCACCAAACCAGTAAACAATGTATGTAGCTTCAATGGCAAAACAAGGATGAAACATACAATGGCTATTGAACTGGCATGTACTCCGAGAACCGTATTTACATAAACATTTAAGACTCTCAGGCTGTCTAAGGACCTCGCGATATGCAAACATTTAAGCTGTCAGGGGTGTTGGAGGACGTCGTGTCATGTAATCATTTACGTTGTCAGGCCTATTGAGGCATCTCGGAATAAGTGTCAATACATCGCAGGTCGAATCACAAGAGAAACAACAAAAAACAACAACCGAGAAACCAACGAAGAAGAACCACTCACTGAACCAGTAAACAATGTATCTAGCTTCAMCGATTACGAGGATGAAACATACAATGGYAGCACCCGACAAACCAACAAAGAAGAAGCAGTCACCGAACCARTAAACAATGTATGTAGCTTCAATGGCAGAACAAGGATGAAACATACAATGGTTATTGAACTGGCATGTACTCCGAGAACCGTATTTACATAAACACTTAAGACTCTCAGGCTATCTAAGGACCTCGCGTTATGCAAACATTTAAGCTTTCAGGGGTGTTGGAGGATGTCGCATCATGTAAACATTTACGTTGTCAGGCCTATTGAGGCATCTCGGAATAAGTGTCAATAAATTTCAAGAAATATACAAAGCTTGGATATGAAAACATTTCAATATGCTTAGTACATATCAAAATTGATGGATATATTCGGGTAGCAGAAAATGTTAATACAAACACTCGAACTAATGATAGCATTAATCGACCTTCAAGCAATATACAGGAAAAATATATGATTAAAACATATTGTCTACTAGAAAATTTTTGGATATGTTGCCATATACTGCATTGGGAATAGAGAAGCCGACAATAAGACCTCCAATCTCTTAGCCAATCAGACAGTACATATATGTTACTTTTTAATATATAAAAATATATGTTTTTAATTCCATAGCTCCAACAATAGGTATTGTGCAAATATTTACAGTCAAAGGACAAACTAATATGTAGTCAATGCTTTATCGATCGCTATAGTCCCTCTATACCTCTAGCAGGGACTAATAATGAAGTGACCTATATAAATAGCCTAGAAGTATTTTCTTTAATTTATAGAAGTATTTTCTTTAATTTAGATAGAGAAACTACAACAACCTTTATACCTTTACAATTTTAGGACTTTATTTTATAATTTCAGGATTTTATTTCATGTTTGGGTTGAGGTTTTATTTTAAGTTTATTGCTTTATTTATTTATACCTTTATAATTTTAGGACTTTATTTTATAATTTCAGGATTTTATTTCATGTTTGGGTTGAGGTTTTATTTTAAGTTTATTGCTTTATTTATTTTTATAATGTTTATTGAAAAGTATTTTATATTTATGATGATTATTTTTTTAAGTTAGAGTGTAATGGTGAAAAACTTTATTCTCGTGATAGGTTATCTTAGTTGTCATTATGTATAATAATTTACTGAAATTTATTTTAGTTTTCATCATGTGTAATAATTTAATGAAATTTATGGATGATCAATAAAAAAAAATAAGGTATAGAATATAAATGATTTTCTATTATTTTTTACTAAAATTTTAGAAAAAAAAAATGATAGAAGTTTACTGTTTAACCTATGTCAAATTCCTAAAGTTATAGTTATTCCCTATTTTAATGGTTTTGATTTAAAATATTGAAAAATCCTAATCAATGTGGAAATCGGATTATTTTGTTTCATTTTTTAATAAATTATATATAATTTCCAAAAAAAGTAAATTGATTTTTGTCTAAAAATTATTTCTCTGCGGTTTTGAATGGGAATAATATTTCTTCGCGGTTCTCTCTATTTTTCTTTGTTTTTTTAAGAAGATATATTATTTCTAAGATTATATATCTAGGGTTTTGAACGGGAATAATACTTCTCTTTGGTCTTAACCTTATTTACAATCTTTATAGTTTCTCCGGACTTCTCTGGGGTTTTCAGAAATTATTTTTGGCTTCTTCAACGAATTGATCATTTCGACATTTGAAATGAGGTGAGTCACTTTTTATTTTGATCAAATTTTAATTTTATATATATATATATATATATATATATATATATATATATATATATATATATATATAAGTAAAAGTTGATTTGAGAGATAA
>JASDQU010817434.1:61697-77434 GCA_032191745.1 Picea mariana
CTAGAGCGGCTGCCTGAAACGCTGGGTATCAAACTATTTAACCTCCGGAAGCTCTCTGTTCATTCCAACAAACTTACTTATCTCCCTTTCTCAATTTCATCCTTGGTGTCTCTGCGTGTTTTGGACGTCCATACGAACAAGCTCAGATGTCTGCCGGAAGACATCGGAAACCTAGTAAGCCTTCAAATTCTTAATGTTAGTTGCAATTTCCACTACTTGAACGCCTTGCCGGATTCGATCTGTGGGCTGATTGCGCTTGCTGAATTAGACGCGAGTTATAACCAGATTAAAACCCTGCCCGATTTCATTGGGGATCTGGTAAATTTGAAACGGCTAAATCTGGAGGGAAACCCGCTAGTTCTACCACCGCCAGAGATAGCTAGAGACGGTCTAGAAGCCATTAAGATCTACATGCGAAATCGGGCAAGCAAGAGTCTCGTGCCACGTAGCCTCTCAAGTCTAGACGCGGTTAAGACCTGCATGAGAAATCGGGCTGCGGTTAAGACCTGCGTGAGAAATCGGACCAGAGAAAGTCTACTGCCACGTAGCCTCTCAAATCGGAGACGCAAACTGGAAGGGAAGGCGATATCTTGCACTGGTGACACTAGCGGGAATATGAAATCTCGCAAATCGATCAAGTTGTATGAATACATATACGGAGAAGAGGGCTTCTCGGGAAGGAGTCGCAGCCTCTCAAATCGGGGACGCAAACTGGCAGGGAAGTCTATATCTTGCACTGGTGGCACTAGCGGGAATATGAAATCTCGCAAATCCATCAAGTTGTATGAATACATATACGGAGAAGAGGGTTTCTCGTCTAGGAGTAGCAGCCTCTCAAATCAGGGACGCAAACTGTCAGGGAAGTCGATATCCTGCACTGCTGAAACTAGCGGGAATATGAAATCTGGCAAATCGATGAAGTTGTCTGAATACATATACGGAGAAGAGGGTTTCTCGTCAAGGAGTCGCGGCCTCTCAAATCAGGGATGCAAACTGGCAGGGAATTCGATATCTTGCACTGGTAACACTAGCGGGGATATGAAACCTCGCAAATCCGTCAAGTTGTATGAATACATATACGGAGAAGAGGGTTTCTCGTCGAGTCGCAGCCTCTCAAATCCGGGACGCAAACTGGCAGGGCAGTCGATATCTTGCACTGGTGACACTAGCAAGAATATGAAATCTGCCAAATCGATGAAGTTGTATGAATACATATACGGAGAAGAGGGTTTCTCGTAAGGAGTCGCAGCCTCTCAAGTCTAGACGCAGTTAAGACCTACATGAGAAATCGGGCCAGCGAAAGCCTCCTGCCACGTAGACTCTCAAGTCTGGGACACAAACTGGCAGGGAAGTGAAGATCTTGCACCGGTGGAAACAGCGGGATTCTGAGATCGGGCAAATCAATGACGTCGTATGAATACATATACTGAGAAGAGGTTTCTCGTCAAGGAATAGTCCCTCCCTGTTCACTGCGAGACGCACTCCTCGCCTCCTTAAAAATATTTGATGTCGTGGCCTGCCTGTGCAATATCTCTGTCTCCAAATGTGATAGAATTTGAGATGTATACATACAAGGGATCATTTTTTTTTGTTTTTTTCGCAATTCAGTACAGGGAGAGATGTATAATTCTTTATTTTGCTAAATAAAATATTAGCATTCATTGTAGGGAGATGTATAATTGATTGTATGTTAAATAATACATTAAAAAAATATAACTTGAGTGAATTTAATGGTTAAAATACAGTATGAGGATTTCTAGTTTTCTAGTAGAGGAATAGTCCCTCTTTGCTAGAAGCACTCCTAGCCTCCTTAAAAATATTTGATGTAGTGGCCTATCTTTGCAATATTTCTGTCTCCAATTGTGATAGAGTTTGAGATGTATATATATAAGGGATCAGTTTTTTTTTGTTATTTTAGCAATTCAGTACAGGGAGAGATGTATATTTTTTTATTTTGCTAAATAAAATATTAACATTTTGAAGATGTATAATTGATTATATGTTAAATAAAATATTAAAAAAATAAAAAATTATAATATAGATTTTAATTTAAAATACAGTTTGAGTGGAGCTAATAGTTAAGAATATATGTTTCCTTCTAAGAGGTCACATGTTCAAATCCAAAGGGGGGTAGGTTATGTATATCTTAGTAGACTTTACCAGTAAAATGGTTGGGCTAGTACGATAAAAGGAAATGATATTGGCATAGCATGACCAAAATGACTCTAGAAGATTTTGGACCCCAAAAATACACACTAGGACCTACCACTAAGATTTTTCCACCTCGAAAGTACTAAGATAGATGGAAAATTATATATTTATTTGATCTAGATCATACATTCTCATTTAGACATGGTTTTGGTCCCCAAAAGCTTTTAGCGAATATGGTGAGGAAATGTTTCCTCTACCTTCTCCCTGGAATACCATTTTCCCTTTCCCAAAATTTTCCCTTTCAACCCAATATATCAAAGGCCATGTTTCCCCCGTTTATTAGTTCTAGAATTCTTCTACAAAACTATATCTTCTACCAACTCTTATTGGGATTCTAGTGTTGAGTCCTCTATGGTAGGTAGGACCTACTCCTTAGTTTCTTGATCCAACTTCGAAGGCTCATAGAGTTTCAGATTCTCCACATTCAATACTGATTAAATGGCATATATTGGGGTAGATTGAGTGCATAGGCATTATCACCCACCTTATCCAATACCTCAAAAGGGACTTACTATAGAGCCTTGATCTTCTTACAAGGACCTTGTAGTCTTTATTTATTCAGTTGTAACAAAACTCTATCTCCCACGTTGAATGTTTTCACTATTATGTGTTGACCATGATGTACCAACTCTTCCTCGGATCTTGGTGTTAAGTCCTCTATGGTAGGTAGGACCTACTCATTAGTTTCTTGATCCAACTTCGAAGGCTCATAGAGTTTCATATTCTCTACATTCACTATTGATTAAATGGAATATATTGGGGGTAGACTGAGTGTATAGGAATTATCACCCACCTGATCCAATACCTCAAAAGGGAGTTATTGTCGAGCCTTGATCTTCATAAAAGCACCTTGTAGTATTTCTTTATTCAGATGTAACAAAACTCTATCTCCCACTTTGAATGTTTTCACTATTATGTGTTGGCTATGATGTACCTTGTACCTTTCCTATCTTTCAATGCTTCTCCTATGATTTCTTCCCTCACTCCTCTTTGTTATTCATAAACAACATCCAATGTCAAAGGAGACAAATACCCAAAGCAAGTTTCAAAAGAGAACTTGCTAGTAGAAGTATGGAGTGCTTTGCTATAAGAGTGTTGAATGTAGATCACATTTTCATCCCAGGTCTTCAGATTCTTCTTATTATAACCCCTGAAAAGTTGAACCAAAGTCTTTTTGACTACTTATGTCTAGTTGTCTACCTATGGATGGAATGTTGTAGATCTCTTCAACTTAATGTCCATATTTTCACAAAGTGTAGTCTAAAAGGCACCAAGAAATATGATATCCCTATATAAGATGATGCTCCTTGGTATCCCAAAGTACACCTAGACCTATTCAAAAAACATGTTTGATGCTTCGTGTCCTTTGATGGTGTTTTTAGAAGGAATGTGAATGCACATCTTTTTGAACTTGTCAAGTACCACAAACAAATAGTCATGTCTATTCCTAGTTGTTGGAAATCCACCCGCCCACAAAATATATGGAAATGATTTCTCAAGGTTAAGTAGTTATAGGTAAGGGATGGTATATACCTTCCTTTTGGTTATAGGACTTGTTGGTACAACAAAGTATGCATCCTCCAATGTAATAAAATGCATCTTCTTGCACTTTGGGCCAATACACGTACCTCTATAAGTTGATAACTATCTTCCCAACCCCAATATATCCTGCAACCTTGGATGTGTGAGATGTAAAAAAGTGAGAGAGATGAATAGCATAACATAGGAACAAAATAAAATATCAAGTATAAAAGACACCATGATTAATCTTGGAAGTTGTAAACCGAAAAAACAAACTAGCACCTAATAGATATATTAGACTTGGTCAAATCGACCAATCAAGGTATATTACAATGGAGTATCTCAAGCCTTTAAATAGGATTCATCACATCAAATACTATGGGGAAAACCATAGGTTACCAAAACCATGGGATTGTAAACTATCATCGATAAACCCATCAATGGCTATTATCTTCTACTAAATGACCAAGTCAAGAATAATCCAAATTTCCCCCCTTTAAACATGACTTGGGATATTCACCTACCCCCCTCAAAATTTATTTACCATGTTCCCTGGAATACAACATGCCCACCCCCACCCCCCCACTCCCCCACATCACCTAGGTCAATGTCTAGACTTAACCGATGAAACTTCAAACTAGGGGGTACACATGCTTAAATAGGTCTTACAACCATATTCTCATTTACATAAAAAATTAAATCAACTCCAAAAAAAATTATTACAATTGTGTTGATTCAAGAAGCATCTACCTTATTCTTTTCTCACATTTCTCTCTACTCGAAATATAGTGATCCAAAAGATGCTCATTAATTGAGTATTTTTCATCTTTGACTCTACGTCCATGTGATTTCATTGTGCTTCATAAATCCATGAACCATCACTTTAATCCTCTTGTTAATGGTTTCATTCATGTGACTTCATAACATTTTTCACCGTGATCCAATGTTGAGCCTATTTTTCCATGCTCCAATGCTTTACTCCAAACTTCCACTATTAGATACCCCACCAATAATCATGTGAGGTTTCTAATTGCAACAATGAGCCTTTCCATAGATGGTGCTACCACCCAACACATACATGGGGAAAATATTGCCTTTGTCTTGAGTAAGTTATTTGACATACCCTCATTTAATAAATTTTCCTTCTNGACATCACATTCAACTTGTAACAACATGCACACCAATAGATCTATGTTTTATTCTAATATTTCCCATACTTAACATGTATTCTTTACAATGACAAAAAATTATCTTCCATGACCAATGAGGGCCTATCATTCCCTTTATCACAAAGAAAAGACCAAAATTGTCTAGGCCAGCCACATCCAAGAGTTATCCTTCAACGTTTTCATTCTACACTCATTCCTCTTAATCAACTCCACCGTCCCTCTTTGCACATGCGACACTAACGTGTTGAACCTTTGTAATATACTATGCAGTATTTCCCCAATGCCTTTATGTTCCCCTTTCTATTCAATATGTATAGGACCAAATTTCTAAGATGTGCACAAACTATTTCATCACCACCAATATCGCCATTATCTCTTTCGTTGCTTGTCCATCCAACGGCAACATCAATTCCATATGCATCTATTGTACAGATTGTCCAAATTGTGCTCATCATATACTTTACACTATCAATGCACACGTCTGAGACTCTAAATCCATTATGGCTACCATCAACAACTCGTGGATTCCCTTTGCACCACTTTGTTTCCATATCCACTAGGTCTCTAGTCCCCAAATAACCATTTCAAAACAATTTTATTTCGCAACCCTATGAGCACACCAACCAACACCTTCACAAACTCGGTTTCTTGGACTAACTTTTTCACTTCAATCTTTGTCCTTACAACTTCATCTGTGCCCAAATGTATTCTCAGTAACACGTTACACCTCAACCATGATTTGAGGAATAGATGTGACCACCAATTTCCTTGCAAAATATAAGAAAACTCTCCACGTCTTATCGTTGAGATCGTTGAGGTAGAACTTAGGAAGAAAAACTTTGGCCACAAATTCAATCTCAAGAATCTTGATACCAACCGGCCCCATAAAGGTTAAATATTACAGTCTAAAATCTCATAATGAAAATGAATCCTTCTCATAAAATAGCATCCCTTCTATATTAGAGACCATGGACTTGGTTTCCCTCTCTTCAATCATGACATAGAAGCCTAGATAAATCTTCATTCTTTAAATTTGGCTTTTCATTCAGTAAAGAATCAAT
Organism: Picea mariana; assembly: GCA_032191745.1. Taxonomy (NCBI): domain Eukaryota; kingdom Viridiplantae; phylum Streptophyta; class Pinopsida; order Pinales; family Pinaceae; genus Picea; species Picea mariana. The sequence goes on from JASDQU010817434.1 coordinate 67,660, forward strand.
GTTCCAATACCAAGTAATAGATTTGAGTGATTCTAACAACTCTACACTAGATCTTGGATCCAACACTACATAGCTAAACTTATTGATAACAAATATTAATTTGGTACCAACAAATTTGGTTAATTTACACTTCAGAATGAAGATCTAGGCATCTCCTTACAGATCCAATAGATTTGAGGATCTGGTTATAGATCCATGCTCCTTTACTAGAAATAATAGCTCACAAACATGGCTCTCGACATTAGATCACTCTCCTCAAAGAGTCTTGTTGCCACACTTACTTATAATAAGAGGGGGGGTGAATCAATATAGGATTGTTTTCCTTTTATTTAGACTATTTATCAATTTGTTACTTTACCGACTATGATCATTTAATTATAAATACAGACAGCCATACAATCCACAATACACAGATATTTAACGTGGAAACCCAAATGGGAGAAAACCACAAAATAATTATTTTATAATATCTTGTAGGCACCAACCTATTGTTACAATATTTGCAAGAACCAACCTGTTGTTATAATGTTTGCAATCACCAACCTGCGGGAGACACCAATCACCTCTTCTGAGCACCAACTCAGCTACAATGTTTGCAGGAACCCACCTATAGAAGACACCAATCCCCTTGGTTAAGAACCAACTCAACAATTCCTGTAGGCACCAACCTACAACTACAATATTTTGCAAGAACCAACCTTCAAGAGACATCAATCCCCTCAAGTTGTCAGTAATATTAGATTACATCTTTCCTTCAAATATTCACATGTAAAAATCTCATGTTTCGTCTATGTTGTCACATAACTTTCTACCAATTCACAATCTACATGATTTCATAAGTTCCTTAGACCTTGCACCTCCCAGCCACCCTTAGAAAACTATATTCCTCTTTATGACATTATCTAGGAGATAAAAAGCCCAAACTTCAACTTCTCTTTCATGCTTATAACATTCTCATTCTCACTTCACTCTTGGTTCTTCTATCTCAGAACTCCACATTCTTCATCTACTCTACTCCCGCATCCTCAGACCTCAGAGCTTCAACTTCCACACACTTTCACGCCTTTATGTTAGCATACTTCTCCTCCTAATTTTTTAATCTCATAACTCTCCACTCTACATTTTCATTCACACTCTCATCCTCGGACCTTAGATCCTTAGAGCTCCACATCCTCATCTTTATCAGACTTATACTTCTCACCGCACTCAAAAAAAATTATGGCATTGTTACTTATAGGGTCCATACGCTCAATGATTTGTCCACATATTCCAAAACTCGTGCTCAACAAGTCAGCTCTAGATTCCTTTGAATCTTCCTCAAAATCAAGTTTCAAAAAAATCTTTGAAACTGGAACAAACCCCCTTGTTTTCATGCCCGATTTTCTCATAGACAACAAAACAAAACTTTGACACTTAGCAGCCATGAGATCAAGTCCTTATATTTATCTCAACCGTTGATCTATTCTCTCATGGTGAAAACATTCACCCCCCCACAATTGTTCGATTCGAGTATGATTCAATCTCAGTCGTATATCCATTTCACATTCCCCGAATATCAAGACCACTGGGGTATCAGGCCCCCATAGATTTAACACAACACAACTTCAACAGACTTCCAATATCCAATACGTTGATGTGATGTGGTTACTAACATGATCTCTACGAGGGATTAATTTGCATGTCCTAACCGATATGGCGTTGTACGAGGTCTGACATGTGGCACTATTCATGGATGTTGACATGGTATCTGTCATGGAATTGACATGGCATCGTCACCGGCACACTGGGACATCAGGCCAACTAGGGTATCACCCCCCTAAAACATTAACTCCATGCACTCTATTTCAATCTATTTGTATTTGATATGTCAATATCGTGGACCCCACTACCAGGGCACCAGGACACTAGGATATCAACCCCCCTGGGCCCTTGAGATATAGGGCCCCCATAATTTTAACATTCTATCTTTCTCTTCGGTCATCTAATACACAATATATTACCCAGAACACTATGCTAACATGGCTCTTACATGGAAAGTGGCTCTTACGTCACATTTACGTGGTTTTCCATATTTTTTTGGTTTCTTGCGTGGCAGATGACATGGAATATTTGTGGCTCGAGCATGGCTGCTAATGTGGCATTGGAGCTGGACCAATGGGTATCGGTCCCTTGAGCCCCCAGAACTTTGGCAATGTGCACACACTTCGTTCTTCTAATATATGATACTCCAATTTCAAATCATCAGGGCACCAGGCCACCGAGGTATTGGCCCCCTGAGCCCCCAAAAGTTTTCCCACTACACTAAACTCTGATATCTTAGTCTCTGGTATTTTGAGCCCCACGTCCGAAAGGTAATTCGAACGGGGTTCTTTATATCACCATTCACATTCAAAGTATATGCTTTCACTTTTTCATTCTAAACCCTTCGAAGTCAATTTCCCTTCTGCGTGTGGGATATATCAATTTCAATGTTCAAGCCTTCAATGCATACCCGAGCCTTCTCTATTCTCTTGGTTTTCATATCTCATTTTTTGAATTTATTCTCCTTTAGTTCCCTTGAATGGGGTCATCTTGTCCATCTTCCAATTTCAAACTTCTATAGTGCTTCAGTGCATGCTTGCGTCTAAGCTTTATTTGTGTCCTCGGTCTTCTATAAACCATGATTTCTATGCAACCAAACTCTTTCATGGGTTTGTATTGTTCTTCAAACTATGATCGCTCTTCCACGTAGCTCTTCACTTCCTCAATCTCATTTCTCTATTTGCAACTTGCAAGGTCGTCATCGTCTTGTCCTCCTCAAACCCTTGTTGGCCCGGTTATACAATTTAGGTTCTTCCTCGGTATTCTCTTTGGTTTTATCATTCTTCCCCTGTCAAATATCATTCCTCTATTTCTTTTTTATCTAGGTAAACACACAGATCCCTCACATCTCATAGACATATTTACAATCATCTCGTTTTCAATCAAAGAGAGTGAACATGCAAAAATTCATCAAAACAACACATACATGAATTTATAATCTTTGACATCAATGACAACATCATAAAACAATTTGTCTCCTTCTATCTTTGCCATCAATGACAACATTTTTTCCAACAATTTCCCCTTTTTTTCATTGATGGAAACACTTATTCATTTCTATTTCTCTCCCAATATGATGTCTCCTTCTACTCTTTACTCTCCCCCTTTGACATCAATGGAAAAGGGATTTTCACCCCCTTTCACTTTACTCTTTATTCTTTGCTCCGCAGCTAGAACCCTTCTCTCTTTCTACACCTATCCCTTACACTATGATGTTCATTTTATTCTTAGCAACCAACAACCTTATTGTGTTTTCTATAGTTCCCCCTGAGCTTGTGCTTCTCCGTGAAACTTTCATCAGATCCTTGTTCTTTGTATGCGGGATCCTTTTGGAAAAATCATCTTCATCAATATCCTTTGATATAACGAGTCACTTCATACAATCAACTCATATGGCGAACTCACAAAGGATTATGTCAGCATATTCAAGTATCAATGTTATATCTTTATTTCTCAATTGTCCTTTTCTTCCAATTAATTGGAATGCATAAACATCAGAGTCATATGTTCCATGATCAATTCTTCATATTTTGGATCTTTCCTTCCATTCTTTCATTTTTTTTCCATCTACCACATATCACATCTCAATGTGCCTTGATTCTTCGAGTTATTGTATTCCTTCATAGCTTCTAAGGGATCATCTAATTTCTGATTATCATCATACTAATTCATTTTTGTAAGCAACTTCAATATCTAATCTTTCGAGATACTCACAACAAATTCATCAAGGGCTTCATCATATTCACTTTTTGTATATAGATTTCATAATGTTGTTCATAAACCCCATCAATTTGCAATATCTCCTTTGAAAATGATAAACTACAGGACCATCCATAATACTTGTATAAAAGGACATTAAAGGTTTTTTATTACTTGCATGAGTCTTCATGGATTAGTTCAATATTATTGTCTTATTCACATGATTGATTAGCTTTGGATGCTTGAAGGCTCTCTTTGTCATCTTCTTTTGTGATTTCTTAAACTGGTTGCAATCATTGTCTTCTTTCATTTATCAACATTCTTCTTCCATTATTCAATACTAATTTTTTTTCTTTCACAACAATTTTACTATCAATTTCATGGTCTTCTCCCACATGTCCCATATTTTTCAAAATATTATCCTTATCTTTAGGTCTGTCAGCTTCTTCTACCTCTCTTATCAAGTTTTCCTTAGATATATCTTTAGGATGTTAATTTACTACCTTGGTCTGATTGACATCAAGAGAAACAACCTCAACTCTACATGAAATCATTTTCATGTTCATGCCTTTTACAAACTTTGGTCCATTGGTTATGTGACTTGATCATTCATTTTGTGCTAGAAGTGCAGTCTACACCAACATGGATGTATTATGTTCATGTTGGCATTTCTTCTTCTAAAGTTTTGTAGTATCTTTAGTTTGTTTGGTGATGGCATTTTTTTCTTTGTTTTTTGAATACCAAGCTAGTTCATATTCTTCCTTATTTTCTTTTTCTTGTTTTCTCTTCCATACCTTTTTGTATTCTTGTCCAAAAAATTTTGTCATGTTGCTTCTACAATCGTGTGTTATGTGTTCATAGTTATTTCATTTGTAAAATTAAACTTTATAATGTAGGTGAGTAAATGGATTCTAGTTTCTATCATTAGGTCCATGACAACCTCTAGTCTTGATATCCTTGTAATTATTGTAAGATAATTTACTCACATTTATCATATAATTGTTTCTTTCGTAAGCTTTGCAATCTACTGCTTTGTGACCAATTTTTTTGCAAGAAAAATATTTTGATACCTAGTTGTGAAGGCTCTTCTTGATGGAGCAATTATTCTAAACTCATTCTTATATTTCTTGAGTGAAAAAACAATCTTGTGTTGTTCATGATTTCCTTCCTTGTGGTTGTCTTCATTGTGATTGGAGCTTTTAAGAACATCTACATATCTTTCAAACTTCTCTTCGATTTTGTTTTCTCATGACTTAGAGCTTGCATCATTTTAAAGGTTCTTTTGATTGTACTCATAACCAAGACTTGTCTTGATAGATGGTGACCTTTAACAGCTAAGGATATTATCTAGAATTACAATACTCTTTTCAAATTTTTAGTTTATATTAAGTTGGTTCATTGTCTCTTCTAATTCTTTTCTTAGCCAAGTTTTTTCTATTTCAAATTTCTCACCGAGTTGATTTTTTATTTCAATTGTTTTTAGATTAATTTATTTATTACTTATGCTTCTTCAATTTGATATTTAATCATTTTTTATTTTTCTCAAGCCTTTGTGACATCTGCTCCTTTTGTAATGTCTCTCAATTTATAAGCATTGAAACATTTTAATTTTGATGGTTTATGTTATTAAAGTATGGGAAAAGACTTATGTGAACTTATATCATCATATACCTTGATGGTGATGAATATTTTGTAAATATTATTTTTAATTTATTTTATTAACAAGAAACATACTCATTAGAGAATCTAGTTACAAAGTTTAAATCATTATTCCATTGGTGAGTGAAAATGATAAAAACCACTAGAGTAAATATTGTCCATGAGATAAGTGGAACCCTACTCCCAAAGGCTTGGGATGTGAGGGAACAAACTAGCACAAAGTTAAGCAAAGTATATTCCCTAGGGTTAGGTATGAGGCTAACTTGAGAAAGACCTGTAAAAGCTATTTTATACAATTATAGAGGAGACAAGACATTGATGAGTACTTGTGAGGAAAATTTGACTTTGGTGGATCTAAGAAAGAATCGAACTTAGAGAATTCTTCAAAAGGTTATATAATTTGAATCCCTATGAAATAATGATTTAGGCCCAGGGATGAAAAGAACAAGTAATATTGGTTGTTCCTATATATGGTTTGGAGGAATTGGTTCTCTACTCAATTTGTTTCCAGTTTCTCAAAAACACCCATCTATGTTTTCTAAATTTTATTTATTTTTATTGGATAATTTTTCATTGTTTCGGTAGAGAATACTTACTAAAACTACAGAGTTCTTATTTAGTTTGAGACATGTTGTAGTATCAATTTGATCTACTGGAATACTCTATTCTTCTAGTATTAAATATTTTTCTAGTATTAAATAGTTAGTAAAAATAAATACTAAATATTATAGCATGATTCGTTTTTTTTCTTTAAGTGGTTATAGAAAGAAAGAAAAGAAGAAATAAAATATTTGATGATTGTTGTTATTTTTGTATTAAGTCTATTTTTAATATTGCATAATACCTAGTTTTCTTTTCAATTCTCAAATAGATTTAAATGTGTAGAAGATGAAGTTGAAAAGCTCAAATAATACTTGGATAGAAGAAAAAAAATTATTATGTGTGTATATAGCAAGATTATGACATGCATGAAACTATATAAATAATATTCTTCTATCGATATAAGTTTCTTTTATTTAAATAAATCTAGTTAAAAATATAAAATAATATATCTAGAATAGTACATACAATAGTAAGCAAATTAAGTGATTATTCAAACCCTAATAATGAATTTAGGATTCTTCTTCAGAAAACCATTTTAGTAAGGTATGGTAAACTAGTATCATAAGAATAAAATAAACAAAAAATAATTTCAGTATATAAAATGCAAGGGATTAAAAGTCTAAATAAAAATGAAAGGGATTATGTAAAAATAAGACCTTTAAGTCACATCTCATGTATATGAGTAACAATCCGAGGCCGAAGTAGAAAAAGGAAAACATAGCCACAATTTGAATACCTAAACTACTTGACCATCAATGCAAGATTGAAATCTATGATATCTTTATTATAGCAATGAAATTCCTCCACGAATCGTGAAAGTTATACTTCACGAGAGATTCGGTTTTCCCATCTTTATCATGTTCATGAATAAAATACTCAATTAAAAAGAACGCAAGGTATCGAGCTTGTCTCACAAGACGACGAATATGAAGTCGCAGTGTAAAGATAATATTCTTGGAATATACACATCTCCTCTAATGAAAAGAAAACCCACGACCATCAATAATAACCATGTTGGTGGCAGGTAAATAATTATGAAAGGGAGGAAAAAATGAGCTTATTTGTGAGTAGGTTGTTACAATCACACGGTTGGTATAATAACCACATAGGATCAGATTCACTAGCTCTCTTTTTGCAATCTTTCCACCCTTGTTCCAAGTCATGATATCAGGAGGGGAAACATTCAATCTCTCAATCATTTGATAGTGTGAAGACATCTCTTCTTCATAGAAATCACTAGCAGAAAACCTATTTTCCTACCAATCCATGGTTTCAAAAGAATTCTCAGATTCCTTCACATCTGGCTTCAGTGCACCATGGAGCGGATTCACTACTTATGCATTCTCTTAGATTCCTCCCTTTCTCAGTGTCACTTCCTTTCCCAACAAGCAACAAGTCTTCATCCCTCTGTATACAAGTTGGGCTTTTGGTTTTCTTTTTCCAGTAATTTCACAGTTCTCTTGTCATGTCTTCCTATATTCTTTATTGATGCCTTATTCTAATGCTCAAAGAATATTGTAATCACTCTATAACCTTCTTTCAAAAATTTCTTCATATCTCACATTTTTGTTTTCTCCGTCTCCTCTTCCTTCCTCAATTTTCCCCTCCTTCCTCAAGATATTCCATGTTTCTCCCTTAACCCTGCATGTGTCTCTTCCTTTCCTCTCCCATAAGGTTTTTGACCTATCACTTTATTTATTCTATCATCACGAGCCCGTGGTTCAATCATGGGGAGCTGAGATGGGTACTTTGTTGAAACATAGGCTAACATTTTTATGTTTCCCTAGCTAGTATTCCATGCTTCCATTCATTGTGGGTGGTTGTTTGTTCAACTACCCATCCTCTTCCATTAACTAAATTTCTTTGAAATCGGGAAAAAGGGACATAAGTGATTATTTCCAAAAATACATAATTCATCAAGGAGGCTTGGGGTTTTCTTAGCATGTTGAACCCCCCTCTAAGCCCCCTCACTATTCCCTATCGTGGTATAATTTCTTGTAGCTAGGATCCACCCTTCAGTCCGCTGATTTGGATTTTATTTATTAAGAAATAATACATTTACATTTTTTATATGTCGTGGCATGGCAATAATATCTCCATGCTAAGATAAAATCAATACTAAGCATAATTTATTACAAATTAATCAGGGGATTAAAAATGGGGTGTTATATATAGGTTCCTTAGGTCCCGAGGATATGACATCTCTTGGGCTCTTTCTGTTCAAGCCATATTTCATCATCATGTCATTCTATAAGGTATTTAGTTCCAACCCAACTGGATTTGGATGTCTTTTTATTAAAAAATATATAATGGACAAGCTTCAACATAATGAGTGCACTTTCGAGCCTTGAATAATGAGGATTGTTCTAGTTTTTCCATAGTATCGCAGTGATTATGTAGATGGCTTGGATGGTGCAATATTGGAAGTCAAAGAGAGCATTGAAAGGGAAACTGAAGAAGAAAAATAAGAAAAGAACTATTTTGTCCCTATCCTTGATGTTGGGGGAGCATATCAATTACCATCCTTCTTGGGCACAACTTCTCTCTCTTATGTAAGAGAATTGTTTGAGAGTGAAATGGACCATGACAATAATTCAAACAAACGTGGACCTAAAACCATCTTTTGAGAGCCTGTTGAGGGTGTCTCTAAGGATTCCATTGTTTAGTGAAGATGAGATAGACCATTCCTCCTGCATTGATTTGGGTCAGATTCCACTTGCTCTAAAGAGTTTAACCCACATCAAGAAATTTCAATGCGGTTCACCCTGCCTAACTCATTGGTTTTCTTAGAAAAGACAAAGTATCAATGCAATGAGAATTGAAACACCCAAGAGTCCTATATATGATCTCATTAATGAAAATTTGACCATTTTTATACTGTGGGATTAATTGACAAGAAAAACGCTTTTAATTGAAATCATCTCATAGTGTTGAAATTCCACAATTGTTAGGATGCATAATCCAACTGAAATGCTAAGATTTTATCCCTTCAAAAGTTTCTATATAATATTATTTCAATTTGTAGATTGGATCAAGATGACCAAAGTGTCATTCCATGCGACAATCCTCACCGTGATACAAATTCCTAGTAAGATACATGTGCATGTTTAATATCACAACAAGATACATGTGCATGTTTAATATCAAAGCAAGGCACACGTTGAAGTCAAAAATGTTAATGTTTAAGCCATTATTATATTTCTTTGCATTTCAATGAATAACAACAGCATAAGATAAGATCACCGAGAAATACACAATCACAAGAGACACATCATTTATCCTGGGAAAACCTCATGGGGAAGACAACCCAGCAAAACTTCCTTATTATAGATAGCCAATACAATGCCAAGAGATAACTCAAACAAATACAGAGAGTCCTCTCCTAAAGATGCGCCTCTCTCTCTCTCTCTTCTCCAGCTGCAGCTCCGAAACTTAGCTCTCAAATGAACAAGTGAGTGTGTGTCTAAGTGAGGCTCTAGACTCCTTATTTACACAAGACTGGCACATGTGGGAGTGTCCTTTCACTAGCAGGGCCGACTTCTTCTCCTAGGTGGTTATAGCCACGTTTATTATATTATGGGGCCTCTTTGATATATTCTGGGTCCAACTTCTTCTTTTTCCTATTACAATTATATTATGACCAATCCGCAAAAGGGGATTTGGTCCTTTTACAATAGACGACATGATCAATCCACAATGGGTATTGATCCAATGAATAATATATCAAATAATA